>JARQZK010002315.1:112500-152500 GCA_030704885.1 Cynegetis impunctata | reverse complement strand
TAATGCTTGAGACTAGTGTGAGTAAATGCTTTGAAACCTTAAGCAGCACACTCCAATATTATTTAGATTTATGTTGTCCCTTGAAAAGGCTTACTTGCGTACCTAAAAAAAGTAAATGGATCACTCCCGAAGTAATTCAAATTAAAAATAATCTGATAAACCTACATTGGCTTTATTCTATTACTGGGTCACCAAATACTCTCAATAATTATAAACATGCAAAGCGTTCACATAACTCCCTCTTGAAGTTAACTAAATATAAATATCACTGCTCTCTTATAGCTAATTCTGAAAACCGGAATAAGACAGTATGGAACATTGTCAGCAACGTACACTGGAAAACTAGAAAAAAACTGGATGGTCACATTACCATTGATCTTGATGGTGTGACGTATGATAAACCCAATGAAGTAGCTGATATATTCGGAAAATACTTCTCCTCAGTGGCCAAAGAAAGGTGAATACCAATTATGGTAATAGTATATCACATTTCTGTACGGCTTCACCACCTTCGGTATGTATTTCTTTTTTCAACGCCGTTTTGAGTTTCGAAATTGAGGATATTATCAAAAACTTAAAAAAAAAAAAAATGTGTTGGCATAGATAACATCTCAACTAGGCTTCTCAAGAAGATTGCTCCAAACAATAAGCGAGCATCTTGCTCATATAATTAATTGTCTGTCACGTCGGGAGAACTTCCCTATGCTTTAAAGAAATCTATTGTTCTATATTATATTCGTTTAACCGATAAATTTTTTCCCCCACAAAAAAGGAAATATAAATGAAATAACAAAACTATCGACCGATATCGATTCTCAGTGTTCTCTCCAAGTTTTTGAGAGAGTGATTTTCAAGAGAATGATGTCATATTTGAATAAATTCGATATTCTTAATAAAGCCAGCACGGTTTTAGAGCTGGTTGGCTCCACTCACGACGGCCGCACTGAAGTTTGTGGAATCAGTTTACGAATGCCTGGCATTCAAATTTACATGTGTCAGGTATTTTTTTCGATCTTTCCTGCGCCTTTGATACTCTATCCTTCAAAGTTCATTATAGATAAGTTTATAATCTTGGCTTTAGAGGCATTTTTTCCGACTGGCTGCTTAGCTTTCTTCAACAGAGAACACTGTCGGTAAGAAACGATAAAACTTATTCCGGAGAGTATAATATAGATATGGGTGTTCCTCAGGGCTCTGTGATGGGACCTCTACTATTCCTGCTGTTCATAAATGACTTACCCTCTCATTTATCCTGCTTATTAACTTATATTATTTGCTGATGACACATCTGTCGTCATCGCGGCCGAAGTTGTGATGAGCTCCAGATAGCCTGTAAAAATATTATGGCTGAGTTCATATCATTGGTGTCGCCGTAACAATTTGATAGTTAATGTAGGAAAAACAGCCTGTCTGTATTTCGGTTTAAGACACTGTGAAAGAAAGTCTGTTGAAAATTGATTGTCTGGGCACTACTATTATTCCAGCTGATTGCACAAAATTCCTTGGGATGCACATGGATCGAAGTCTTAGTTGGTCAACCCACGTTGATGTCTTAAGCATAAAAAAATTAATAAAGCTTATTCGCTATAAGTAGACTGAAAACTTCTTTACCACCTAGTTCTCTTGTTGATGTTTATTACAGCCTCATCTACTGTCATATCTCATACAATATTTTGCTCTGGGGTGACTGTGGTTCTTCTCTAGAGTTTTTGTGGCACAGAAAAGAGTAATACGTCTCATTTTTGGTTTGAAACCATCGAGCATCATGTCGGCCTATATTTGTCGCCAATAAATTACTGTCACTTCCATGTATATACATTTTTAAATGTCTCTTATATGCGAAAGATAATGAGAATAACTGGAAAAAGCTTGCTAGCTCGCCACGATCATGGAACACCGAAATTTCACAGGTACTCCTGGTTTCCTAAACATCGGACTCACAGTTTTGAAACGTTCTCCACTATATCAGGGTGTCAGATTGTTCAATCATTTGCCCTCCCATTTGAAATCTTTGAACAAACTAAAATTTAAAAGAGTTATTAAGGAGCTATTACTACATAAGTGCTTCTATTCGGTTAAAGAATTTCTCTCTGATTCATTGAATCACTCAGTGGGATGGTAATTGTTGATGTAAATGTTAGAATAGAATTAACTTGTAATATTGACTTATTCCTATACACATTGTAAGTGTCCTAAAGGATCAATAAATTATTATTATTATTATTATTATTATTATTATTATTATTATATATATATATGTATGTATATATAATATATATATATATATATATATATGTATATATATGTATAATATATATATATATATAATATATATATATATATATATATATATTTATATATATATATATATATATATATATATATATATATATATATATTTATATATATATATATATATATATATATATATATATATATATATATATATATCAGGGCTATTCAAATTCGAGTCTATGCATGGGGATTTCGATAAAGGTAAGAGATAGAGGGTTGGTTAAATGGGGGCAAAAAAGCGTATTTTAGAGGTTAATTACATGAATTTGAAAAATCTGACCTAGCTTCTTTAGTTCTGGAGTTATACAGGATAAACCGAAAATTTCGAAATTCTTCATTTGCCTATATCTTTTTATTTAAGGAACTTTTTAAACAAATTGTCACTTTGCTGTTGCAACTTTTTGTAGGCTATCCAAATATCTGAATGAAAATTATATATAGGGTATCGTACACATTGGGCCACCCTCAACTTTTCATTTTCAAATACGGACCTGTATTTTTATTGCATTTTTTTTTTAAATGCCAAGAGTCATGTTTTATATTGGCGTTTTATTTTTATCTAAATCATAAGTGTTTTGGAAATCTTGAACTAATACGAGGCATTGTATACCTTATTCTATGATATTGTTTCAAAATTACAGCTGAAATTCAAGAAAAATGTGGAAATTTAACTGGTAATAGTTCAATATTTCCATAACACTCCGTAATTCAGATGAAAATACTACGACAATATGAAACATGACTCTTGGCATTCAAAAAAATGCAACAAAAAAAAAGTTCCGTATTTGAAAATTAAAAGTTGAGGATGGCCCAATTTATACAATACCCTGTATATAATTTTCATTCAGATATTTGGATAGCCTACAAAAAGCTGCAACGGCAAAGTGACAATTTGAATAAAAAACTGAACCTTGACCTCTGAAATATACTACTTTTCCCTCATTTAACCATACCTCTATCTCTTACCGTTATCGGAATCCCCATGCATAGACTCGAATTTTAATAGCCCTGTATATATGTGTATGTATGTATATATATATATATATATATATATATATATATATATTATATATATATATATATATATATATATATATATATATATATATATATATATATATATATTATATATATATATATATATATATATATATATATATTTATTTGAATTGTTGTTGCCTGTGAACTATTTTTAACTTTTTGATACTCGATTTTATCAAAAAGTTGACGTTTCGCTACGACATTCGTGGCTTTTTCAAAACTTTTGAAATATTGAAATTTCTTTGACATTTACTTATTGATTTGAAAAAATTTGAATAGTTAAAAAGGACTACTATGTTTCATCAAAATTTTTTTGGCTGTGGCCGTTCTCTGTTATTTATTACGTGCTATTAAGTCCAATATTAACATTCAAATCTGTTATTATTAGATGGTAAGGAAAATCACAGAAACCTTTACCCACGTGATGTTCGAAATTATGTTTGAACCTATATGATGTGACCCAAATGGCAGATGAAAATTATCGAAAAGTGTTAAAATTACAATAATGGTATGTATATCAAAGTTACTTAGATCTACTATAAGAAGTAATAGTTTACACAGTATCAAGTGAATCAGATTATCCTCATTTTATTGTTGAAAATTAAAGGTGAACTATCCACTCTTAAAGGTTAACTAGAGGCTATATTAATCCACTCGTATAGCGAATATGGAACATTTAACCCCAAGATTAGTTGAAAAATACGTGTAAATATCGAAACAAAAATTGTGTAGTCAAAATTCATTAACAAGTACAAAATATCAGCTATATCTGAATGAAAATTTGTTGATACTCTGTCCTAAAATTCTTATATAATATAAATTATGTTTCTTCTCAATTCATTAAAAACAAACTGGAGTTAAGTAGAAACATGAATGAATATTTCCAACCTCTATCGAGAAAAGGAAACTTTATTTGATAATAATTCGGATGATAGAATATGTGTAATATTTTAAGTGTACTAAGATCTATTAGTTTTCATATTTTCAATCACTCTTACTGGGAGGATAACATGAGGAGTTATTTGGAAAAATTGTTCATTAGACTTATTTTTAGTTTTAAAGAATATTTAGTGACAATTCACTGATATACTTACTGAAATTTACTTACTGTCGATCCAATTGCAGTTACAAAGAAAAGAAGTAGCATTATTTTTATAATTTCCATCAACACCACTGTGTGATTGAACATTGCTAAAATTTTCACTTTCGCCACTATGTTCGATACGAAACTTAGAAATCGAGTTTGCGAATAACACCTGAAATGTGAAAAACTTCATCATTTATTTATGGCTACCTTGAGTTTTTATTGCTGTCAATGTAAAATAAATTATGCATAAGTTACTAATCTCAAGTTTTGGAATACACCGAGTAGCACGTTTCACACTTGCAAATACACGTTCAGTAGTAACATGTAGCATGAATAACATGAAAAATATTTTAAGATTTAATATTCCTTATTTCAATTGGTCACATAAGAATGTCTATACCTGATATAATATAATAAATTTTGTCCACGACTGTACAATAAATCATTCATTATAGTGTGCTTCCTGAAGTACAATTATACCTATTAATCACTAGTGAATAATGGTTTATTGTACACTGCATGACGTCACACTCAAAACGTATGTTCAAACTTGGGACTATCATTCACATTGTTAGGATAGTATTTTTATTGATTTTTAGGTTTCATGTAACTAAGATAACTATGAATTCAACGCCTTCGTTTATTTTCAATAATTGTCTGTCAATATTAATATAAATAAATAAATGCAAAATTATCTATTTCATTTTCATCAGAGTCTAAGAAAAAAATGAAATCAATGTCAAGTGAAATAGTTGACGTTTACGTGAGTATGCAGTTTTCAGTGAACACAGAAAATGTTATGTCAACGCTTTTGATTACTATTTTTTTGTTGAAAATGGAGATTATTAATCATTTTTTCGAGGAAGTCGTGGACAAAGTATAGTATTCTAATCGCACAAAATTACAATTTTTCACTCGGGTGAATTGCGACACTTCACTCTCGTGAAAAATAGCAATCATTTTGTGCTCGTTGAATAATATACTATTATCCACGACTATTATACAATGTACTCATTATACGTCTGTTTGCTCAACCTATATAATACCCATTAATCACTGCAGTGATTAATGAATCCATCAATCACTGCTGTCAGATGCTTCCTTGATTAAACTATAATATTATATTTTCACTTTAAAAAAGCTAATTTTCCTAGACCAGATTTGGACCCGAGACTCGCAGTTGGAAGTCACGGAGCATCTACATTGAGCCATCAGTGACTTGAAATATATGCGTGTCGTATATCTATTTCTTTACAATGTGTTTCGAAACAATTTATAAATCGAAATAGATTTTGAAATAAAATAAGTTTTACTCAAATCTGTCAACATTATTGTTTGTGTGCGTAGATTTCTCAGCGTTTTGATATTTTGTGTCAAATTGTGTTAGAAAACCAACTAAAAATGGATATAGAAAATGACTTTTCTTTAACACCACCGGAAATAAGAGAAGCTGCTCATTAAATTTATTGCCGTAAAAGTCAAGGAAATTATATAATATGGATTTTGAATCTTTTTGAATATTTAGTAGTCGTGGATAAAGTATAGTATCATACTCGCGTATAATGTGTATTATTCACTCGTTAATTCATGCCACTCGCTACTCACTCCCATTGATCTATTAGGAATAGACAGCAGGAGTAACTGAGGTGACCCGTTGGTGAATGCGAGAGCGCAATAGAAAGAGAAAGCTGCATATGGGACCCCTCTGTCCTTGTCTAAGCGTTTTTTTATAAAAGAATGGAGGGTTGGACGCGCGACTAGATGAAGACAGAGGGACCCCATATGCAACTTTCTCTTTCTATTCCGCTATCGATTTCTCAGCCCGGTCACGCGGTCTTTTTCTGATATGTCTATGGTAAACTTCACCTCGTGAATAATAACCTTCATTATACACTCGTGAATAATATACTATTTTATTATTTTCAGCGACTCCACACACGTCCTTTTTAATCATGGGCCTTTCAGCAATTCTCAGAAGAAGACTGTCTTAATCATATCGAACACTACTACGATAAATAAGAGAGAGAAATAAAAATACTGTGATCGTGATAGGTATACTCCTGAGTCACCAGAAACTTATCTATTATAATTATTCTCTACAGTATTCAGGTCACACATCCCTGTTGATTTCTGAGAGCGATAAGTGAAAGTTAAGTATCAGTTGGTTTGGGTTAAGTATCTATTCATTATTTCCAATATATTATTATTCACTATTAGGTTTAATTTGTTTACCAGACACCGAATCTCGCAGAAACTAGTAGATAGAACAATGTAAGTCCACACGAAAGCAAGATCATTGTTGAATTATAGAATACTGTCGAAATATAAATTACAATGTGATTGAATATCGACTGATAATACCGATGATAAAAATACGAGAGTTTAACTGTAACAAAAATCAGACACTTATGCTCATGAAAGAAAAATGGCGCAAAATATTCTACAGAAAAATAATTCGATAAATTTTATCAAGATTCAAAGTCAGTAAATTCCAGGGAAGCAATAACAAAAAAAAACTCAAATATAACGAGGAATGATTATCGAGATTTTCAACTCTCCGTTGTTAACTTTGTTGAGAGGCCTCGGTAGACCAGCGGTAAGGTGAACCGCCTTATACCGTTTGTAAACCGAGGATTGTGGGTTCGAGTCCCACCACGCTCTTGGGTGTTGTGTATGTCCGGAATTTAGTGGTTCTATTTATAAAAGATAAATTGTTGGGTAATGTACATCGTTTACAAGCCCATTGGCCGTTCGGAACCGGCGTTAAACTGTAGGTCCCTCGAGTTGAAAAAAAAAAAACTTTGTTGATTTCTTCTATATATGTAGCTTATGGAATCAATATTTTGAAGAAAGTATGAACAAACCGGAAAAGGATACAATGAGATATGTAGAGAATGGTTGTCTGCTGTTACATATATGAGTGGGTCTATATTATGAGAACGACGGCAAAACATTGGAATCTTGGAGAAAATTGATATGAAGTCGCTTTCATATTGTTGAAAACATTAAATTCTAATGAACATACACCTTTTCAGAAGAATAATATGTTTCTTCAAATGATTCATCATTTACATTCATCAGTTCAAATAATTAAATCATTACTAGTTTCTGATTAGTATTATTTATTGGAAAAAAAGAATGTGAAAAAGATGTTTTCGTAGCATTGCTATTAGCTTTGCAAATTTTATTCAGCTCAGGAGAAAACACACGAAACTTAACTTGGACGAAACTCTTTTCTTACAACATGATGCCTAATATCAACCATCTGTGGTCTATACGGTTGGGAAACAGTCCTGAACACAGATAGTACCGGGTCCGAATCCTAGGATATTAGAAATTCTCAATGTTCAATTCTTCAATGAACACCACCTAGAAGTATTCTGCCTTGTAGAGCCTCTCTATAAAGACGTTCGGAACCGTAGTAAAACTGTAGATTCCTTCTATTCGTGTATCACTGTATCACGCACAACACGAATAGTAGTAGAGGGGTCGCCTTCATCCGAAACTGGGTAAGGCCCTTGAAGAAGAATTATATATAATATATATACAGGGTGTACCAATCTTACGAAAAAACTTCGGTATATGGGTTATTTTAAGAGATTTCAAAAAATTTTATCGACAAAAATAGTAGATTTCTTCAAGGTCTATATTCTGAAATTATCTCGAACTATACATTGTTGCATAACTCCGTTATAAACTAAACATGTGATTTTTCAAATTAGAACCCCTGTATGTTATACTGAATTCGGATTGCTCACATTTTTTTGAAGCTTTTGGTATAAGGTTTTACTATGTTATACAGGGTTATTCAATAGTTATGGACACATTTATGTGAAAATCGTTGGTACATCAACGCTGTGTAGCTTATTATACGTTAAAGAAAAAGAATTCATTTTGACTAACAGAGTTTCGTAATATGATGCAATATCTCCGTGTTCCATTGAATTATATTTTTTTTTTATTTTGTATACAGGGTGGACGGAAACTCGAACCTTTCATTTTCTCAAATGGAACACCTGTATTTCATAGCATAAATAGAATCTTTTATCATGTAACTTTAATTTTTGTCAAGCATTCTCCATACCCAAAGTTTATAAAAACAGAGTTATTTTGTAATATTTATTTTTAAACCATAATTATTAACCCATTATGTGAAAGCAATAAACGTTGAATGTAACAAAAAATCCTAAATAATGATAAATTTTAATGAACAATTTATTTTAAGCAGAACAAGTCACCAAAAGTATAATTTTAACCGCAATATTAAACTTAATCTTCAAAGTGTACACCGTTAACATCAGTGCAATGCTGTAAACCATTACATTTTCTTAGTAATCGTTGACATTGATGTTAACGGTGAACACATTGAACATGTAGGTTAATCTTGCGGTTAGGATTATACTTTTGGTAACTTGTTTTGTTTAGAATAAATTGTCCATTGAAATTTATCATCATTTTGGATTCTTTGTTACATTCAACGTTTATTGCTTTCACATAATAGGTTAATAATTATGGTTTACAATGAATATTACAAAATAACTCTGTTTTCATTAACTTTGGGTATAGGGAATACTTCACAAAAATTAAACTTACATAATAAAAGATTCAATTAGTGCTATAAAATACAGGCTGTTCCATTTGAAACAAGAGTGAAAACGAAAGGTTCGAGTTTCCGTCCACCCTGTATACAAAAATAGAAAATAATTGAAATATGATGGAATACGGAGATATTACATCATATTACGAATCTGTTAGGCAAAATTAATTTTTTTTCTTTAACGTATAATAAGCTACAGATGTGATCTACCTAAGATTCTCAAATAAACGTGTCCATAGCTATTAAATTAGCCTGTATAACATAGCAAAACCTTATACCAAAAGCTTCAAAAAAAATGTGAGCAATCCGAATTCGGTATAATATACAGGGGTTCTATATATATATATATATATATATATATATATATATATATATATATATATATATATATATATATATATATATATATATATATATATATATATATATATATATATATATATATATATATATATATATATATATATACATATAAATATATATGTAATGTACACATTTAACAAGCCGATGAGAGTTTGGTATAGTCCTGTGTAACACAGTGTTGTATAACACTTTTGTGTTGACACTTTCACATGTGTCAGATGTGCTGAAACAGTAGAATGATATCCAATGGCACTCGACACTTCATGAAACCGAGGTGCGGGAAAGGTATGGTCTGTTTCAGAAATTACGCGACTGCACGTTTAGCACTAGAGATGTGTTGTATCATGGACTATAGGCAACCCACATTACATAAAACTATTAGTTTTTATAGTAAACATGTGCGTAATATAAGCCGCGCTAGTCGAGCCTCAGGATTGTTGGCGCTGCGGATTATTTTATTTGATATTACGAATAATATTTATGCATCTCTATCTTAAAAATTTTCACATTCTGCAATTCTACATTAATTGATTTATTATAATGTTTCGCTTTGTGTGTCATAGTTATGCCGACTCTGATACCCAGCACTGACCTGAGCCAACAGAAGTTTGATGCTGAAGCATTGAGTTTCAGTTTTAAGAGTGCCAGATTTGTTTTTAACACTTTACGCAACGCATGACTCCCGACTGTGTCGTGACACAATTGTGCTGGCACAAAGTGTTGAAACACTAGGTTGTGTTAGTGTCATTGTTTCAGCACCCAATATTTCACTGTGTTACCCAGGTCTAGTTTGGTAGATGTTGGAACAAATGCGAAATACTCGCGTATGATACATCATAATTTTTTTTATAAGAGGACATGTCTAATCTGCTCATAGGTAAAACATCAGAAGTTCAGTATGATTTGAAAGAGACTATGGTAGAAAAATATAATCGGTTGTATAAGTAATATGCAAAATTCATTACTATTCCGAACACTGCATTTTTATTTCTTTCTTACTCTTATCGTAGTAGCTTTCAATATGATAAAAGAGTCTTTCTCTGAAGTATGGCATATATATTTCTGAAAGTCGCATAATTAATTTTAAACACGTGTGTGGAGTAGCTGCAAAAGCTATTATATTATATCAGGTATAAAAATTCTTATGTGACCAATTAAAATAAGGATTATAAAATTTTATTTTTTATGTTATTTATGCTGCATGTTAGTGCCGAGCGTGTATTTCAAGTGTGAAACGTGCTACTCGGTATATTCTGAAACTTCAGATTAGTTACTAATTGATAATTTATTTTACATTGACTGTAATAAAAATTGAATATAAAATAAGGCAACCATTAATGAATGATGAATTGATTCTCGTTTGAGGTGTTATTCGTTAACTTGATATCTAAGTTCTGTATCGAACATAGTGGCAAAAGTTAAAAGCATCATCGCAATGTTCAATCCACCAGTGGTGTTGATGAAATTGATGAAAATAGTGCTACTTCTAAACGCAATTGGATCGACAGTAAGTTTTTTTGAGTATCTCAGCAAATTGTTACTAAATATTCTTTAGAACGGAAAATAATTCCAATAAATGATTTTTTCAAATAAGAAAATATTTCTTATGCGATTTCTCCAATGAAAGGAAATGGAAGTATGAAATTTAATACACCTTAGTAAACTTCAATACATCTTCAGTATTAATATTAGAAGAAAGTTGATTTTTTTATAAAGATTCACAATATTTATTCATTTTTCTACTTAACTCCAGCTTGATTTTAATGAATTGAGAAGAAATGTAATTCAAATCACATTAGAATTCAAAAACAGAGTGAAAGAAAATACATATTCTGTTAAGACTGACATTTTGTAGCATACATCAATTTCATTCGAAATATGACACTACACAATTCTCCTTCAAATCAAATAAAACCAAAATATGCTTTATTGTCTTCATAACTATACACTTTATTGACAAAGCGAAAAATATAGTAACTGAATAATGTAAAATATAAAAATAAACACAGATGATAAATTCGATAGACGATGAATCAACTCTGTGGTAGTTCATATTTGAATTAAAAATAAATAATAATAAACAACTTTTCTAAAAACCACAAAATGAAAATAACTTTTATTCGACTAGTTTCGCCTTTTACAGCATTATCAAGACTGAATACATAATTGCAAAGACATCGCTTGAATATATACGTATTTCGGTTCGGTACCTGGGGGTGGTAAAATATAATCGATGGGTCCAAACTATGAGGGATTTAACAGTGGAGTGTAGTTTAGGTCTAACTGGTCATTGAGAATAATGTAATTATGGGATTCTGGAGTTTGTTTATTTTCATGGCTTCCAGCAAGTTCATTTTCATACCTGTTTCACAGCAATGAAGAATTTATGGTTTAAAAGAGGATGAGATGTTATGTCCTTTTGACTCTAGATGTTCCCTAAATGCTGATTGTCCGTTTCTTAGGTGTTCTTTTAGCCTGGTTTCAAAAAATCTTCCGGTCTGGCCTATATATGATGAATTACATTCTTCATAGTCCATTCTATAAATTCCTGTCTTCTTCATTGGATCGACTTTTGACATTTTATTATTAAAAATCATTCTATCCAATCTGCTGTGACTCGAAAAAGCAATGAGTTTCCACTAAGAATAATAAATAGTTTAATTTCGAGAAAAGACAAACGTTTCATCAATTTTAAATTATATGGACACTGCAATAATAATAATAATAAAAATTAACAAAAGTTTGTGAGCATCCCTTATACGCACATCTTCTCTTTGAAGATCATTCAATTCTTTAAAAATAATAATTTAAATACTGCTTTCTCGAGTGACAGCAGGTTAGATAGAATGATTTTCAATAATAAAATGTCGAAAGTCGATCCAATGAAGAAGACAGGATTTTATAGAATGGACTGTGAATAATGTAATTCATCATATATAGGCCAGACCGAAAGATGTTTTGAAACCAGGCTGAAAGAAAACCTAAAAAACGGACAATCAGCATTTAGGAAACATCTAGAGTCAAAAGAACGTAACATCTAAACCTCTTTTAAACCAAAAATTCTTCATTACTGTGAAAAAGGTATGAAAATGAACTTCCTGGAAGCCATGGAAATAAACAAACTCCAGAATCCCATAATTACATTCTTCTCAATGACCAGTTAGACCTAAACCACTCCCCACTGTTAAATCTCTGATAGGTTGGACCCATCGATTATATTTCACCACCCCCAGGTACCGAACCGAAATATTTATACATTTTCAAGCGATGTCTTTGCAATTATGTATTCAGTTTTTATAATGCTATAAAAGGCGAAACTAGTCGAATAAAAGTTATTTTCATTTTGTGGTTTTTAGACAAGTTGTTTCTTATTATTTATTTTCAATTTAAACACACATGAATCCAAAAATATACAAACCAAAAAAATTAATACCTAGAAATTGAAACATATCACACCACATTTCTATACAAAATATATACAAACTTCACAATAGAACCGAGAGTGTCAAATCCTCCTCAATCCAAGCTGTTGCCTGTAATATTCAGTTTGGTCATATCAATCAATCAATGCTCAGAGTAGTAACTTTACAATAGAACCGAGAGTGTCAAATCCTCCTCAATCCAAGCTGTTGCCTGTAATATTCAGTTTGGTCATATCAATCAATCAATGCTCAGAGTAGTAACTTTACAATAGAACCGAGAGTGTCAAATACTCCTCAATCCAAGCTGTTGCCTGTAATATTCAGTTTGGTCATATCAATCAATCAATGCTCAGAGTAGTAACTTTACAATAGAACCGAGAGTGTCAAATCCTCCTCAATCCAAGCTGTTGCCTGTAATATTCAGTTTGGTCATATCAATCAATCAATGCTCAGAGTAGTAACTTTACAATAGAACCGAGAGTGTCAAATCCTCCTCAATCCAAGCTGTTGCCTGTAATATTCAGTTTGGTCATATCAATCAATCAATGCTCAGAGTATTAACTTTACAATAGAACCGAGAGTGTCAAATCCTCCTCAATCCAAGCTGTTGCCTGTAATATTCAGTTTGGTCATATCAATCAATCAATGCTCAGAGTAGTAACTTTACAATAGAACCGAGAGTGTCAAATCCTCCTCAATCCAAGCTGTTGCCTGTAATATTCAGTTTGGTCATATCAATCAATCAATGCTCAGAGTAGTAGTCTTCTATTGAGTAATAAGGTCTATCAAGAGAATAAGATTTTGTTTTTTTTCGAAAATTGGTGAAGGATGTTACAGATTTTAATTCAACTGGAAGATGATTGTAAATTTTCTAAGCATTGTAAATGATTGAATTTTTTGATAATTCAAAGGAAGGAATATCCCGAAGATCTGGTGAAATACCCGTGCTGTGACACCAAGTGTACAGCATGAAAATACTTATGAATCAAGCACACAGATTCAAGTAAATATAAAGAAGGAAGCGTTAATATTCCATTTTTCTTTAAATAAGGTCTGCAATGAGCTCTACTTTTCAGTACAATCATGTAACTCTTCTGCAATTTGAGAATGGTGTCAAGTTGTGAAGAATTACATGAACCCCAGAAGAGGTGCCACATCTAATTCACTTGAGATGGATTTAATTGCGAAACAGGCCGATGATAATTTTTCAGCTAAGACATACACATGCTGTGAAAATTTGAGATTATTGTCGATGAAGAGGCCTAAAAATCTGACAGAATCGACAATTTTAATGGCATGGTTTTGCAGGAATAGATCCTGAGAGTTATCTCTATAAAACAAGGCAACAGTTTCATCTACGTTGAAGCAAAGTAAGTTTGCATCAGACCAGGACTGGATCAATCCACGATCAATTCTGATTACAGAGGGCAGCATCGCAGAATTAGGACTGCTCCAAGTAATACTCGAATCATCCGCAGAACCTTGGGGGACACCGCTGGTTATAGATTTACAAGCAAAATTGGATTTATTTGTCCTTACCAAATGTTTTTTACTTTCAAGATAAGACTCGAACCAGTGTAGTGGAATACCTCGGACACCATAAAACTCCAGTTTCCGTGATAAAATTTGGTGACTAACGCAGTCAAATGATTTAGGATAATCACAGAGAACCGTAGCTGTGTAGTGCTTGTTATTGAAGGATGAATAGATATTGCTCAACATAGAAAACATAGCATCAGAAGTTTATTTTTTGGGTTGAAACCCAAATTGATGTGACGAGAGAATTTCATGATTTGAAAGGAAAGTCAGAAGGCGGATTTTCATAAGTTTCTCTATTAGCTTGGATAAAACAGATATGAGTGCTATGGGCCTGTAATTGGATGTGTTAGACCTGTCTCCTTCTTCATCAAGTGGAATAATTATTGCAGTCTTTAGAGAATCAGGAAAAATACCAATTTCAAAAGATTTATCGATTAATAAAACCAGAGTTTTAATTACAATGTCTCGAAGATTCAGAAACACTTTCAAAGAGTTCCACAAGAGGACTTATTCTTTATTTCATTTATTATTAATAAGAGTTCATGCTCATCAACAGGTATCAAGAAAAAGCTGGAAACGATATTGGCAGAGGAAGGCAGGAATGAAAGAGGTCATGGATCGGTGTTAATCTGGCGGTAACTGTATTACATACGTTGACGAAATAATCATTCAAATCGTTAACTAGAGATACGGACTTATTTCTTAAATCATTTGATATAGACTATGATTTCTTGAAAGCATTTTTAGAGTTAGATGGACGATCAAAGTAATATGCGTTCTTTGCAGATTTTATTACTTTTAGGTAAGTTCTTCTATACTTAGAGATATAGTCCAATACTTTAATGTTTTTTCATAAAGAAGCGAACGCATATTTTTAGCCGCAATCCTTATACCGACAGACCCAAGGTTTATGCCGTTTAGGCTTAGTAAATCGAAGAGGAAAACCTAAGTTGAAGGCTGAAATAATTTTATCAAGAAAAGTCCTGAAGTTGAAATCCGCACTTCCAGGAATGATACTCTAGTACAAAGAAAGGCAGAGGGTCTAGAATTTTGCGAAATTACACCTTGAATAAATCCTACCGCAATGTCGACCATTCGCAGCACGGCTTCTGTAAACTGAAAATTGCGAGACCTGCACTAATGACATTGCTTTTTGAGAAACCAGAAGAAAAGTTGGAAACATCGTAATCAATAGTAGTTGCTTAAGATTTTGTTAACCTAGTTGGGGAATTGACATGCATGGAAAGGTAAAAGGATTTTAAAATAGATATCACAGACTTTTGAGCATCACAAACATCCGCGAAGTCAATATTGAAGTCACCACACAAAATTATCTTACTCTTGATTGGCAACAAGTCTAATAAATTCAGCAGGTGCTCTAAAAAGCAGGAATATCATAGCTAGGGATCTGTGAATACATATGAGATAGAGGTCGAGATACTGTGCAAAATAGTGAATTCAAAAGAACTTTCGGCTAAAAGATATTCATCTACCTTGATGAAGATACTATCTTTCACTAGAATTAATGCTCTACCATGAGGAGAGCTTGCTCTATTAAATCCCTTCCCCCAACCAGTGTTCTGTGATGGCAACTAACTGAGGAAAATCCAACTCTTCCAGGAATAGGCCCAGTTCATCGATTTTGTGCCTTATGGACGCAATATTGATTACAACCATGCTAAATTTGCAATTACCACATTCAGTATGGTGTCTGTTGAAGCTAAAGATTAGTAGGTAGTTGAACATACTATTAGAGAACTCTTGCTCCTCAAAACACGTCTTGTTATTTGAAAATTCTGCTTGGTTGGGGTGATCGAATAATAATTCCGGTGACAATACCTGGATTTCTGCAAATGATTCAGCCTCTCCATAGTGACGAAAGACTTGTATGTAGAAAGGTCCATTCCACCTCAGCTCGATCAATTCCATACGGCTTGTGAAAGTCAAAATAAATTTTTCGAACAGATTCAAGCTGAATCGGAAAACCTTCAGACAACAAGAATAATTCCACACTAGTGTTTGTAAATTCTTCATAACAAAATGACGCAGGTAGGGAAGGTTCATGCAGGTAGGGAAGGTAGAGTTTAAGAGTTTTAAGAATGGCTGGTCCACGGATTCTTGCTAACTAATAACAGGTAGGTTGTTCATGCAGGTAGGGAAGGTAGAGTTTAAGAGCTTTAAGAATGGCTGGTCCACGGATTCTTGCTAACTAATAACGACCATTTTCCGCAAGGGCAGCTTTTGAAAATCTTACTATGGGAGCATCTTCGATATTGAGACGTATCATTTAACCAACATTGAATGTTACATAGAACATATTTGATCCACGAGTTCATTAATACGACCTCTACTTAAGCTTTAAATATAGGTAGTTTAACTCAAATTTTCTTCCAAAAAATGAAAACAATCTGAATCACTTGATGCACCATTACTTCCTAAAGTGTTTCTACGTATTTCTTATATACATACAGTTATAATTTTTACAATTATTATCCATAATTTTCATCTGCCATTCGCGTCTCATCATCATGCATTTTAAATAACATAGCTACTTCTTATTAAAAAATTTGTAAACTGTAGAATTTGTGTCGAAGAATACATATAACTTGTGGGGGGGGGGGGGGGTGGGGGGGGGGGGGGGTGGGGGGGGGGGGGGGTGGGGGGGGGGGGGGGTGGGGGGGGGGGGGGGTGGGGGGGGGGGGGGGAAGGAAGTGATATTGATCCAGTAGTACAGATCTCTAATGGCAGAGTCAGGGGCAGCATTCTAGAAACCACCAATGGAAACTCGTTTTACGCTTTTCAGGGTATTCCTTATGCAAAAGCACCAGTTGGAGATTTACGTTTCGAGGTATAATTTCTGGAATGAGGATGTTAATTTTTCTATGCTTAAATATCATCAACTGTAGTGTGTACATTTTTCAGCCACCGCAACGTCCTGATGACTGGGAAGGAATATTAGATGATCGTAACGCCTACACAATATGCATTCAACCATCTTCTATACAACTACCGATTGAAAGTGAAGATTGTTTGTTTTTGCATGTTTATACACCAGAGGTAGGTGATATTTCCTGAATATAATTTGCATCTGAAAATTTGATACTGTTATTAGATCATCAAAATATATTCAAGTATCCTCTTGTGTGAGAATACGCCTACTTACCAATTGATATCTAGAAGTTGTTCGTTATGAATAACATTAGCATTTTTATCTATATTCCCATTATCGTATTTTTTCCCATGTTTCTCAGTTCAAATATCTAGCACATTTTTCGTTACGTCCAGAACAAAAATAATATTTTTGTGTGAAATTTTGTGTCGCAAAATTTGAATTCAATATTTGTCAAACTCGACATTCATGAATATATTGAGAAATTTAATAAAGATTTTCTTTGTAGTTCTATTTGTTAATCAGAATAATTATAAAAACGATGGAGCAGCACATTAGGATAGTAGTTTCATATCAATTTCATTTTTTTGTACATTAAAATTCTCAACTTCCTAAATCAATTTGGAGGAGTTCTGTGAGTGAGCATAATGTCAAAAACTACGAAAATGTAAAATTTCTACATTAAAATAGCAGCGATTGAGAAAAGCAGTTGAATATTCTTAAAAACAGTCATTTAATTTCAACCCTCTAAGTCAATCTACCGAAACTGCAGAAGTGTAAGGAACCTCAAAATCTACGAGAAAGTCAGAAATCTGTGAATAAACATATCGGTGGTTGAACAAAAAAGTGAGAATTTTCGAATCATTCCGAAGTTTATGAATGGATTTGTACTTTTTATATACGTCAAACAAGTCGTTCGTTGAAAGTTTCATATTTCTAAAAAAAAATATTTAGTACAATGACTGCAGAAATCAAAGCAACAAATTTCATAATAAGTACAGATTTTTCATGTCGGTCAAATTTTTTTAAATTGAAGTTTCTATAAAGTTCCACACCGGTCATTTTTAACCAATGAAATCGGTTTTTTTGACATATCACCACCCGAACGTTAGTGGACTTTTATTTAGGTACCCAACAACGAATAGAATCGGAAATTTTTTGACTGCATCTTTTAAGACATGGTAAAAAATTATAAATTTTTACCACTTGTAGTAACTTGTGAAAGTTATATATGTATATGTATTATGGCAGAATATAATATGTAGTATCCTAAACTGGAAGTTTCATGCAACTACTAGGTAAAAATCGAAAATTTATAGGCCGTGGTAACTAACTAATTAAGTCTATCAAAACATTTTATGTTTTGATTGTGCCTTGCGAGAAAAAGAATTGGCGTTGTTTAGCGTCAAAAAATAAATTCCGAAATTATTTGATTTTGAAACACAATCTGGTATGAAATTTTCTTACCTAATACCACACGAGATTGAATTTTTTTGGCTCATCAATATTTTCACGAAATTATCCCTCGTCTTCGACACCGAATAATTTTCAAAATATTCATGAGCTCGAAAAAATTTCTGGAAATAATTTAACCTCTAGTGGTATTGCAAGTGAAAATTTAGAAATGTATAAAGCAGTAGGTCAGATAGATATGTTCAAATCGACATAATTGGCTACATCTAACTAGGGCTGTATGTTCTGCAGTACTCCAGGTTTTATTAACTAGAGTACTATATGATTAGGTATATCATCACAAATATTATGAATGAGTTATAACACTGCACGAACAATAAAATATTACAATAAGATCACAAGATCAATTTTAGCAAAACTAATATGAATAAATTTTAATGAACGATCAAAATGTATTAACAAGTCAAATCAGCTTGGTCGTATCGCAAGTACCCTGAGGCACTGGCGATGCCATCTGACATGGCAGATGCATACACTTTGTTTACAAATAAAACGATGTGACGTTATTGAAACCATTACGTCACTTATACTCTGAATGTTTTCTTCAGTACATTAGTGGCATTTCGTAAATTTCCATAGAGGTTCGTTGGAAAATAAAATAGAGCAGGATGAACAACTTCCATATAATTTCATGTTATGCAAATTGTTCTATCTCATTTTCAGCTACCAACGAAAGGTCGAGATGTATCTCTTCCAGTTATTTATGTTGTTCACGGAGGAGGTTTTACATTTGGATCAGCCTCAATAACCGAATGGGGTCCTCATTTGATGATGGACTATGGTGTTATTATGGTAGTAGTTCAATATAGGTTAGGATTTTTCGGTAAGTAAATATGAAGAAAATATTTTCTAGCAATATGCAGCAACAGTAAATGAGAGCTAAGTGTATTTAACTCTCGTATTCAATGCCAAGCTTTCGAAGTCATTTACTTTTACTTCTTCATCAAGGTTACTAAAAATTTAGTTCACAATATTATACATCTCAAAACATATAATCATGTAACTTACGCAGGGCCGTAACCAGGGGGGGCGCCAGAGGGGGCTGAGCCCCCTCTGAAATTATGTAAGCCCCCTCTAGAAAAGATACCAGAATTATTACAGAACAAAAATGTTTATATCTGCGTTGAAACATAAAACTAGCCTAGTTACAAACAAATCTACCTAATTGTAAAACTGACTTAAAATTATTGATTTGCGGCATCTTTTAACCCGCAAAAGATGTTGACGTTTTTTTATCCTAAAATTAAATAGCGACAAACAGGCGGCTACCATAAGGGTTGCTCTATCCTAGATCTAATAGACACAACTGAATTTGTTGTTTTTTTTTTAGTATCATTTTATCTCAAATTTTATATTTAACAATATTAATCAATGAAAATATCCTCTCCACGAATGAATTGGATGACGGTAACCTTAGAAGAGTAAATGCAAATAGAGCTAAATCTTCAAACATGAATTTGTAGGCTGCATTTTTTAAATCTATAACCTTCCTCCAAAAAGTGGCTCTATGATATATTTATCTGTTTATTTTTAATGATGAAAGTACAATTTAATTTTTTTTTCAATAGTTTTTATTTCTATTTATTTTATTTATTTAGAGTTTTCTATGAGAGATTTTTTATTCATTATTTTCATTAGAATAATGTTTTTTATTCTTTCAAAATGTTTTTCAATTAATATTCGTTTTCCAGTATACACTTCTAGGTAAAATGACAGAAAAAACTGTATATGCCTATCTTTTTTTCACGTATATTTATTTTAGTACTATGTACAAAACAAGCCCCCTCAAGAATTTGTTCAGCCCCCTCTAGAAAGCAGTGCTGGTTACGGCCCTGAACGGATATTGAGATTGAAGGATATGAGGTAATTCAAAGAAAAATTAGATCATGAATCATATACAAGTTGACCATGGTCAATTTGATATACTCCATAATGTCAACAAGGAAAATTCTTCAATAATTTAAAAATCATATACGCAACAGTTACTGAGTAGACATTTTATATCAGAAACTATGTATTCTCGCGACAGAATTTTGCATTTTCGATCTAAACGGTGAATTTTTGGTTTCCAATATACTCGGTGGAGAGCTTGCAACGTTTTCGAGTGAGAGTTTTGAGAAAGCTGATTTTTTGATGTATCTTCTCTTGTGTTCTCATAAACAACATGCAGGCCATCTGGCTGCCGGTAGACGTTGCATTCACTAATGCGCATATCACCTGCGTAGGTAAAAACATTAGCTTTAAAATAATTTCAAGTAGATTTTTTTTCAATTGCATTCAAACAGTATAAGAACCGAAATTCATTATTGACGAAAAAGTGCCATATTCGATTTTTTATAAACAAGAAAAATTCGGTGATTTTTCACAATCGAAGAGTTGAAGTTAAAAAAACATACTTTTGTTACTTTGAATACTGATGTATTCTTGTCTGTTTTCCACATATCTAATTTACAGCTATCTCTCTTTAACTGCCGGCATAATACCGAAGCACTCTACAATAACCGAATTAATACCTGGCAAATGAATTTTGCACTTCTCTGCATATGAATAAATTAATATTGAAATTTCAGCCATACTCAAATGGTTTGAAAATAATTTTCTTGTTTATAAAATCAAATCTGGCACGTTGTTGTCAACAATAAAGTATGTTTGACAATAATGAATTTTCGTTTTTTATACTGTTTAAATGTAAGCATGAGGAACCTGCTTTTTTAAAACTCTTGTTTTTCCGACGTTACTAGCTCTCGTACTATATAATATAATCAGGAACAATAAAATGGCAGCAGTAAGGTTAACAGAAACGAATCAATGTGTCATTCACAGAAATGTACTGTACACAGGAAGACTCCTTCTCAGGTTTTTATTCCGTGGTTCATTAGGTATTATCCAAACAGAGTAAGTGAGAGGATATCATAAGTTACTAATGTCTAATATTTTAGTCATGGAATTTTTCTGTTGATGTGTAACTTCTCAGTTTGAATAATACCTAATAAACCACGGAAGAATTTCTCATATACAAATACCACTAACTTCATGACTTGAATCAACAAATCTTTCATATGAATCTTCAATATTTAACAGTAGTCAGGAACAGTATGATCATCTATATCAAAAATATCATGATTGTATTCTGAATGATATATATTTACCACACCAGTATAATACTAGACATATAGTATATTCATTAAAAATGTTTATTTACCATATATCAAAAATTTCATGATCGTATTCTGACTGATATATATTTACATCACCAGTACAATAACAGACATATAGTATATTCATTGGAAATGTTTATTTACCACAACTCAAACTTTTCATCAAAAAGTTTATTCACAACTTAACCCATAGTCTATTCAAAAAATTTCAGCTACAGAAATATATATATATATATATATATATATATATATATATATATATATATATATATATATATATATATATATATATAACTTTTATTATTTGATACTATAATGCCCCCATGACAATGTGTAGTGGTTATTTGTTTTGTTGTCTTCGTTTCTCAGGGCTATTTTGTTCTTTTGGATTGATTGGGCCGATAGTTGGTGCAAATTAATAAACATATTAAAACAATGGTTAAAAATAACAATTTACACATTTATTATAAGAAATAACGCATGACGCACGTTTCGGTGGAACTTCACCTTCTTCAGATGCTAATGGCAAACTCGTTTTGTCATTAGCATCTGAAGAAGGTGAAGTTCCACCGAAACGAAGGTATCGAAATGCTCTTTACAATCAAGTTTTATAAACTCGTAGGGGTCTTGCTTAGTGATCTCATATGAAAGAGAATCTGTATCTACATAGTTAAGTTTGATGTTTATGAATTTGGGTGACATAAAGTCATAATGAAAGTCATATAAGCATATGTTTGATATGCCTAATATCGCCATACCTATATAGAGTGGTTTGTTGAATAATGTATCCACTTGACCCATTTCAATAGAGATGAGATTTTGTTCTTCATCAAAGATGGTTCGACTCTTAAAGTTTGGTTAAGAAATATAACTTGCAGCCCCATAACGCCCTTTCCACTTATTTACCAGCTTGACCACCCTATGCTTTCTCAAATTCTCCATTGTTACACCAAAGACCGAATTGTTCATGAGTTTGAATGAATTTTTCTCAAACTCATTTTTTGCGGCAGTTCTAAGCTATTTTTGTTAATGTAGGCCTTCAACCACGCTGATTGTTTAAATTTTAGAACACTTTGAATTTTTGTCAATTTCAACCCATTCTTCAATGCCTGCTCCAGATTTCGGTAATGTATAATACATTTCCTCTTGTTATATGAAGTTGTTAATAATTTGGAAAGTTTTGCACCTGGAGGTACACGCGTTTCAGGGCAAAAAGGTAGATCTTCATGTGAGTCGTGCAGCACCCGAGGATATTCTTAATCTACCTCCGAAATAGACCCCTCGGATGGGTTCTCTGCTATCTGAGTGATGTCAATGTTGGTATCAGTTGCCCATTGAAATCCGCCATATGGCAGATACTGACCCATAGCCCAACCATATAAATTGTCTTAGTATAATAAGAATGTTACAAGTTCTTTGGACTTAAAATCTTCCATATATTTGTCGTTGGCTTTACTGTATCGATTTGACTATTGGCTACTTTCACCACGAATGCCTTTTTCGATAAATAGAAGCATATCAACATCTTTGAGAATCTGAAGATGACATATCTCTTTATGGGATGTGGTTTGGAAATTTTCAAAAACAGCAGCCAGGAGCAGTATATCAGTTTTCATGTATAAATTCAAATAATAGCTCAGGGTCTGACAGCTAAAGTAAACCACACTTGTTGCGCAAGTAGTCCCCCTCTGACACTTATTCGAAAATTAATTTGTTATAGAAGGCCTAGATAGGGGGCAAGCGAGTTTCATTCAGTTTTTCTACAGAATCTATATAATCATATGGAAACACTCCTTTCCTAGTGAGGAGTTTCATATGTTTTTCATTCAAATTTAAAACATTTTTATCTAAATAAACGAATGGATCAGGAGCTAAATATGAAGCTAATTTTGGTACTTGGTGAAACTGATGTAGGTACTTCCCCTTGTTTAAGAGTAATATAGAGACATTTCCACGTTTCACCAATTCGCTTATAATGAGATAGCTATCGTATCCCGATAGATTGTGAAAACCCAAGGGGATGACATATGATGTCTTATATTTCAAATGACATGTACAATGTGCATAACCACCATCTCTTCTGGTGAAGAGATCATCATCCAACACTATTTTATCATTGGTTGTAAAGCTTTTTTCACAGATATAACAATTTGTAGGAGTCCCCCGCACCACCTGATCCATAGGCCCTACATGGGTAATTCTAGAATTTAAATCGGCAGCTATATCATTAATTCTGTTGGAAAACCATGACATAGCGTCCGTTCGGGTATAACTCTCATAGAAAGGAAGTGAAGGATCGTATTAGTTATTTATGTACCAAGTGCGTTATATAGATCATTATGCCCTGAGGGATGAATGTTTTCGATTTTAAAATCGTTTCATTGCTCCTATCTATGTTCCTTCTCATAGTAGGCATGTCATTTGTTGATATTTTGACGTTTGTGAATATTTTTGTCATCATATTCAGTGAATGTCATGCTGCTTTCTCTGTGTAGTCTTAAAGAAATAATGGAAATGAAAATGAATTTACCCAAGAATATCATAGAAAATGCAGCCAAAGCTGCGAATAATTCATTGCCGGAGAAATTCAGAGTCGTATACGACAAGGATTATGAAGTATTAAATCAATGAAATTTGCTTAATTTCTCCTAGTACAATAAGCGGGCGTTTTGAATCCATTATGCCCGCAAATGCGGGCATAATGGCCTAGGGCATAATGAGTGTGTTTATAGCAACCGTATCCAAGGTGAAATAAACATATTATATACAAGTGAAAAATAAAAACATTTTAAATACAGGCCTGCACTGATTGCGATATGAGCCTGATACTTTCGACTTTTTGTTTTTTTGTTGTCAGTCAGCGGTTTCAAATATAACTCGAAATCTGCGTATATTATGAATGGGACTCTTTGTTCATAAACGTGATTTTTGAAGGTGACATGTGATTCCACTGGGAAGTTGATACGGCAAGCTTTGTGCTTCTTGCACAACTCACTATGATCTTTGAGCTTTTTTTCGGTCAAGAAAAGATTTAAACAAGGTGAGCAAATGTATGTTTTTGTTTCATGTTCACTCAGTTGTGACCTAACGAGCCGAGATAAATTTTTTATCAGAATATAGTGGTATTTTATCTCAGACGAATCATGATGTTCCATCTCTTTACCAGTTGTTTCTGAACAGTATTCATTTTGGACTGAAAGTAGGTTGAAGTGCCCACCATTGATTACTTCATCGCAAATGCGCAAGGGAATGACGTTATAGGACTTTTTAAATTCCAAACCGTAAATATTTATTATTTAGTTTTTCGAATTTGCGCATGTCTTTCTTTTTGATGGAAAACCCTATATCATCGTATTGAAATACGGTCGATGGGTTGATGATGATGTTTTACCTCTGCTTTTAATATCAGGGTACATACCTGCAATAATACTCCACATTAAGCAGAGATCATCATCATTTTTTATACACACGCATGCTTTCTTTTAAGCTATTTTTTCAGGTAATCTGATATATAAAGATCTCCCTTGAGCAATTTCGTATTTGTTGATGTTAATTTCGATACCATTTATAGAATGCAAAATCCACCCACTATCTTTCTCACTGAATTCCTGTAGTTTTCTCAAGCCCGGCTATTCTACAAAGTTTTCAAACCATTCCACTAAAACCGTGCTAATATTTATCTACGAGTATTTAATTCTTCCCACTCTCTTTCATGAATTCCCTTGGAAAATGGCATTAACCTTCAGCATTGGCTGAGATGGCAAAATTTTATTTATTCTGAATTTGAAGAGGAAAAACGCATTTTCAAAAAAACTCTTTATATTAATATGTTTGAAATTCATTATTACCCTGCCTTTATCCTACTCTCAAATACTGAATTTACGTCCTCTTATCTTACTCTGCTACTTCGTTTATCTTTCAAACCGCCCGTTTTTTGAATATTGAATTTTTTATTTGGAACTTATACCTCTTTGAATGTTCGTTTGAGCCTTGTTCAGTTGTCTGTGATCTAAGTAGCAGCCCTTAACCAGTTTGTTGATCTGCCTCACTTGTCTCGAAATATGTGAGATCCAACGTTGTTTCGTTTCAACGTCTGAAGTCTTCAGGAGATCGGGTAGGACACCACGAAATAGCCCCATAACTTCATCACAAGCTTTCTCCATTTTAATAACTGTAAACAAAATTTCACCCTGAATATGTGGAAAAAAGTACACTTTGTATTGTTCAGACTTTTATTTAAGAAGAGAACACCGTGTATATGAGCAGGAACATTAAGCAAAACATACTTAATATGAATTGTTGAACTGACTGAAATAGGTGGATTTCGGTGGTTTGTCGAATGATTAGTGAAATCTGCGCAAAAGACATATTTTAGTCTGATTTTTTCAAAGAATAGTGTAGATGAATGAAAGAATACTACGCTCAAAAAGAACAGTTAATTTTTGTTGAATATGTACTCAGAAATAGTATATTGTTGTAATAGTATAGAAAAGCTCAATTATTTCAGGAAGAAGATATAATACTTATAATAATACAATTTAATTTTATACCTATGAATTGGAAATAGCTTTTCTTGCGTATATAACATGCTAGTTTTTTTTGTACCTAAATTATCTCATTTGATGAAATTAATACAAAAATTAATTTGAATATGTTACTGGAGAAACGTCACTTTGTTTTACGACTTTGTGACGTACAAAATTACACTCAACTACATAAAAAATTCCTTACCTTCGGTATACAATATTGATAGTTGAATGAATACTTGAGGAAGTATCTAACACTTAATCATCTATACGTGTTACGAATTTGGAAACTAGCGTAATACTGAACCTACGCACTAATAGCTCGAGTAATTATGAATTATTGAGTTTGGAAATCACGGTCATCCCAATATTTTCAATGACGTCCTTGAACTTGTGTTGTACTCTGTTCAGACATTGTAACTTGCACTGAAGCAGTATTGTGAATTACCTATTTACTATCGATTTATATGAGGTTATAAACTTGAATAAAGTGCAATTACAAGTATGCATAAATATCCTGTCCATCACACTTGGGTAAATGGTAAATATTTATGACTTTTAACACTGATATGAAACAACATGTTGTCCATGAACTACACAATCTATCTAGAATCAATTTCTCAGTAGAAAATGATCGATTTGAATAGATTAAATCCACCAAAAATTATCTTCAGGTTAGATTATTGATTATGTCTGGCAACACTGTTCCCGATAGACGTCTATCCCGCTCTCGCTATAGTATATACAATTTACCATTCTGAATTTATTGAAAGATAATATGTAGGTACTCACTTGATAGATACTAGAAATATAAATTGTTGAGCTGGATGAATTATATGGAATTCGGTGGTTCGTCGAATGATTAGTGAAATCTGCGAAAAATAAATATTTTTAGTCTGACTTTCTTCAAATAATAATGTGGATGAATGAAAGAATACCACACTTAAAAAATGAATATTTTAAAATTGTTGCTCAAGTCTGAATTTCTCAAAAGAAAATAATCGATAATATGTACTCACTTGATAAACACTGGAACTCGGTTTGAAATAAGGAGAACTTATTCTTATGAAAAACAAGTGATTCATTTATAAATGTGTTATTAATTCTGTCACCTTCGAACGTTAAAATGATAATGAAATATACATATTATTCCAGTTCATTGCAATAGATAAGAAATCAGTGGCTTCAATACTTCAACTCTTTAACCCTAGACCGGTGTCGTACGTAAAATTTACGCACTCAAATTATAAATTTAATAGCACTGCAGTTATTCGCGTGCGCTTTATCCCCTCCTTCCAGCTATGCTAGCTCCAATCTGGTATTCATCGATTCAATACATAGCCAGTACGTATTTGTCAGTGATGTAGTGACCACACATTGTTTTCCAGAACACTGCACGTAAATTTTACGCATCGATACCAATAGGTGCATTTTACACCACGATTTTTTTACGTATCAATACCAGGAAGGGTCTATAATGTCAAGGTGTGGTTTATCATTGGAAGAGCTGGAGAGAGCACTGTTAGAAAGTAGTGACAGTGAAACCGAAAATGTTGTTACTAGAGCCGAATCTAAAACGGAAAGCGAGTCTGGGGATAACGACGATGATCCAGAATGGTTGCCACATGAGGAAATGGAATCTCAGATGTTAGGTAATTTGTCAAAAATTTGGAAAAAACAGGATTTGGAAATCGAAAAGTCAAATATTCCAAAACGTCCGAAACTAAATATGAAAAGAACAGAAGAAAGGAAAACTTTGTCAGGACCCGGAAAAAGATCAGACGATGATACAACTTCACAAGAAATAACAAGTGTTCAGGTAAGTTATATTATATACGTGTGAGGTATAAGCATTTTTATTGCCTTATTATTTTTCAGAATGATCCTGCCAATGAAGAATCTAGCTTTGTGGTTACCCCAGCTAAAGACAAGTTGTATGGAAAAAATGGCTACCAGTGGTTTTCCAAACCAACCGGCACGGAGAAACGCAAGACCTGTTCGAAAAATATTCGCCGGAATTACGAAATATACTTGATCCAGTACGCGCTTTTCAAATATTTTTCTCGGATGATACGTTGAATATAATAGTGGAATACACTAATCAAAAGATTCGCTCAGCAAGTCAAAATTACGATAAGGAGCTAGCGTTTATTTCCGAAACAAGTTTGGAAGAACTAAAAGCATTACTTGGATTATATATTTTGGCCGGAGTTTTGAAAGATAATCACTTGGCGACCGACACCATGTTCAATACCACCTTTTGTGGTACTCGATATAAAGCAACAATGACTCAAAAGCGTTTTGAGTTTTTGACAGCCTGCTTACGTTTTGATGACGCTAATACACGCGAGGAAAGAAGACAAGAATCTAGATTTGCACCAATAGAAGACATTTGGAATAAGTTTACAGAGACATGTAGAACCTCGTACAAACCAGGTTCATATGTAACTATCGACGAACAGCTAGTAGGATTTCGGGGTCACTGTGCGTTTCGTATGTACATACCAAACAAACCAGCTAAATATGGCCTGAAACTTGTTCTGTTATGTGATGTATCTACGAAATATCTAGTAGATGCATCTCCTCATGTCGGAAAATCCACAAAAACAAATGGATTGCCATTGGCAGATTATTATGTTGAAACATTGACCAAATCAATCCACGGAACAAACAGGAATGTTACCATGGATAATTGGTTTACAAATATTCCTTTGACTGAAAAGTTATTGACTAATCCTTATAAACTAACTGTAGTTGGCACTCTAAGGAAAAACAAAAAAGAGGTTCCAAAGGAATTTATAGAAATAGATAAAGATAGAAGGGTACATACTTCCTTATTCGCATACAATGAAAAAGCGACTCTAGTATCATATAAGCCCAAAGCTAACAAACATGTGCTCTTACTGTCAACCATGCATGAAACGGGAACTGTAAATAAAACAACACACAAACCAGAAATAATACATACATACAATTCCACGAAGGGCGCTGTTGACACATTTGACCAAATGTGTCAAAACATGAACTGTAATCGTAAAACCAAAAGATGGCCAATGTGTATTTTTTACAATTTACTGAATATGGCGTGCATCAATTCGTTTGTGATTTACAATCATAACGTTATTTCGCATGGCGGCAACCCCATAGCAAGAGACAAGTATATGCAGAATTTGCACATCAGGTTGACTCAGCCTTGGCAATCTTAACGTTTGGCTCAAAATCCAAGATTTAGCATCCCTTTGCGCACTATGATAGAAGAAGTACTAGGAGAAAGGCAGCAACCTGCGTTACAGGAACGTCCAGAGTCTCAAAAAGGCATCGAACTTACTGTCACATGTGTCCATCAGCAAAGAGAAGCATGACCACGACCTACTGTTTGAAGTGCAATAAACCCATATGCGGTGCGCATCAAAATAAAATCTGTTCAAAATGTAGTTAAAGTTTTATTTGTATTTTTTATTTGTTTGCTTAGAGCATTTTTTAGTTACCATTGTTTCCGTTAGAAAAATATAAAATGTTTTTGATTGTTTGCTGAATGTATTTATAGTTACCATTAATGTTAACATATATTATTCTCTTTAAAATAAATGTTTTTTCAATGACCAATTGTGTTTCATTAGTTAAGGTTAAGATTTAGATACTCAAATACCGTAAAAAGTATTTTACGTAAAATTTACGTATCGATACCGGTAACATATGATTAAATATCGATACCGGTCTAGGGTTAACGTGTAACTACTTATTTGCTGAGCTAGCAGTCTGTCACCTACGATTCTACCAACGTTAACATGATAATGAAATTAGGTTGTACAATTCACATATATACTGCTTCGAATATTTATGAATTAATCATGTCGAGTTGATTGATAAAAAGTTTGGAAAATAACATTTTAATGAGGATGTTATAATAAAATATAGATATCAGTTTCATATATCCATCTATTGAACTTGAAATATCGCTACGGTGATTACGGAAGAGTCAAGGGTCAAATGAATATCAAATGATAATCAATGAAGGGTAGCTGAGCCCCTCTTTGAATATAACAGCATAATTTCAATATTCTGCGATTAAAAAATATATAAACCGTACTCTCATCACTGATACAATCCCCTACTTTGATGATATCATATTGTTGGTTGTTTTTAGCCTGAAAATGTAATCATTATAAAAGCGATCGGATTTTTCAATTTGAATTTTTTTTCAAAGCTTGGTAGAGCCGTTAACATAGTGTTGGACTCCTAATATAGATGTATTAGCTTCGATCCCCGCACTCGATGTTTTCAATTTGAAATTTTTTTTCAACTTGGTACTTGGTAGTAATTGGTAGAGCCGTGAATATAGTGTTGAACTTCTACTATAGACGTGAAAGGTTCACTTCCCGCGCTCGATTTCTTCAATTTGAAATTTTTTTTTAAAGCTTGGTAGAGCCGTGAACATAGTGTTGGACTCCTGATATAGAGGTAACAATTATACATGCGGATTTCTTCAATTTCAATTTTTTTTTTTAATTTGGTAGAGCAGTGAACATAGCGTTGGACTGCTACTATAGAGGTACTAGGTTCGATCACCACGCTCGATTTTTCAATTTCAATTTTTTTTTAAGCTTGGTAGAGCCGTGAACATTGTGTTGGATTCCTTATATAGATGTATCAGGTTCAATACCCGCGCTAGATTTCTTCAATTTGAATTTTTTAAATCAACTTGGTACGTGAACGTCATCTATAAGCTGGTATTCAAGGGACATCTGTGGAATTTGTTAAACGTCACCTGTAATCCACCATCTTGGAATTGAAAGGGTGAGGACATAGATCCGCCATCTTTGATTTAAGCCATAGAAACGCCATACGTCAAATATTGAAATTTTTGAATACGATTGCAGCGCCCTCTGTTGGGAAGGTTCTGAATGAGGAGAATACCGTGATTTGTAAGTCAGCTAACGACAAGTTATGTTAAATAACGTTAAGATTCGTATGAGAGTCTCAAGGTCCCCCATGAAGACTCCGAAGGAGCCACCATTCCCATATATCGAACAATTTCAGTCGCCGGGTATTCCATGAAAAGACTCCTAGAGGCCCTCATTTACAATTTCAGTCCTCTAGATCGTCCTCCGTCATCCACCATATTTGATTTAAAACCTAGATCTGTCATATGTCATACATCAGATCTGTCATTGGAAACTATCAAATGTTATTTTGAATCATAGATATCTCAGAGCATAGATTTGTCATACGCCATACATCCGATCTGTCATTCGTAACTGTCAAATGTCATCTTGAGTCATAGATATCTTAGAGCATAGGTCTGTCATACGTCAAACATTAAACTTTTGAATACAATAGCAATGCTCTCTGTTGGCGAGATTCTGAATGATGAGAATACAGTGATCTTTCATACATGATCCGCCATCTTGAAACGCCCTCTGTTGGCCAGGTTCTGAATGAGGAGACTACCATGATCTGTCATCTTGGAACGCCTTCTGTTGGCCAGGTTCTGAATTACGAGAATACCGTGATCTGCCATTTTGGAAAATGGCCGACATCCGCTTAGAAATGTCATCCACGGCTGTTTGAGTTACCCTCCATAAAATGGCCGACTTCCGGGCCAGAACCTATTAAGTAAATCTACTTATCTTCAGGTACTCTACGATTTCGATAACAAATAATAAAAAAATTTTATGAAATTTCTTAGTCAGTTCCGTTTAAGATAACAAATTAAATTTTTTGCCTTTTTCATACCAAAACAAAATATTGTTTTTTTTTTGTGTTAGTCCATTTCTAACGCTGCTTTCGCACGTCTGTCGCTCCCGAGAGAGAGGAAGGCTGCAACGAAATGCATTGAGTCCAATGGAAGCTTTCAGACGGAGAGTGGGAGCCGCCACGTCTCTCGAGCGAGAGCTCTCTGGTCTCCTGCATCTCGATCCGAGGAGCTGCGTCTTCTACTTGAAATGCAAAAGGAAGTGTGGTGCTTTCACACGAGGAGCAAAAACGGCTCTTGCTCTCGTCCCAGCAGGCTTTCGATTGCTATTACAATAACAATAGATCTATTACATTTTACTACTCATCATCAAGTGGTTAATACAATTTGAAATTCAAATCGGATCTTGACATCAAACCTCATAAATTCTTAAAATTGATTTTTTTGAATCGAAGTAACCTTTACATGATGGATATTCATATTAAGAAATAAGAAAACGTTTATTAAAACTCAATTTCCATTTTATCATATACAAAAAGAGTGGAAATTGAGTTTTAATAATCGTTGTCTTATTTATTAAAATTGAGTCAAACAAGATGTCTGTCTTTACAAGCTATGGTAAATCGGATTTTAGAAGAATGGCAGCCTTCAGTTCTTTTTTTACTTTTGAAACTTTATTCAAAAGCAAATGAAAAATCCGCCCTGATACTCTGCTAAATGCCATGGAAAATTATGTCTTCGAACTTTATTCCAGTTTTCTGTCATACATCCTGGAAATAATAAATGAAAAAATATACTTCTTCAGAGTGAGGGACCTCAAATTCATAAAATACATGACGAGATAACTTCACTTCTCAAAACTTTTTTGAAAATCAAACGCTCCCGTATAAGAGCGAGAGACGTGAAGCTACCCATGTATTTTCGTGTACTTTATTTTTCTCATAAGGTATAGGGTACAATTACCTTGAAATAACGTACAATACTTTATTACAAAGTCTGGGTGGAAACCCTAGTCATAACCCGCATATAGAAGTAGATGTTCACACATGTTTCCAATACTTACCTACGTCGTTATCAGAACAGCATATTTATGGCGGAATTGGAACTCATGTGATAAGATATAATTTGCCTCCATAGCGAATGTGAAGATATTTTTGAATAAAGAGCATTCAAGCAGTAGCTGCAATTATGCGATGGACTGCTGGAATGGAGCATTTCATTTGTTTTGTTTCTCTATTTCCAAGTTTGTCCAACCTCCACTTAAATACACTATTTTGATGAGGACGAAAAAGTCCGACATACTTGTGAACAGCTGCTCCTATATGCTGGTTATGACCTCAAAAATTCGTAATCTGTATATCTACGTAAATATACACATATAATGTATATATATATATATATATATATATATATATATATATATATATATATATATATATATATATATATATATATATATATATTTATATATATATATATATATATATATATATATATATATATATATAGATTATTATATATATATATATATATATATACTATATATATATATATATATATATATATATATATATATAATATATATATATATATATACATATATATATATATATATATATATAAATATATATATATATATATATATATATATATATATATATATATATATATATATATATATATATATATCGAAAATAGCAACTTATTTTACAACCCGTGAAATTGATATTTCCAGGTTTCTTATCTACTGGGGACCTAGCTTGTCCAGGTAATAATGGACTCAAAGATCAACAGTTCGGTCTGAAATGGGTACAAGAAAATATACAAAGTTTTGGAGGAGACCCAAAAAGGGTCACAATATTCGGTCAAAGTGCTGGTGCTGCTTCTGTTGCATATCATATGCTAGCATCGGACTCTCAAGGTTTGTAATATCCATATTATATTTTTCAATAAAATCACTCACGAGAAGCAAACATTTTTTTCAAATAGATATTGTGGGCATTTTTTTCCTCTATTATGGCTTCTTCAGATACTGACACTGAAATTTTCAAACAAAATATTTAGACTAAACTAGTGAGAGGCTCCATCGCCTATTAAATAGATCCGTGAAAAATATAGATCGATAAAAATATAATTTCTCGAACGCCGAGGAGTGCTAAGCCCGTCCCTGCCTCTGTCGAACGATACGCGACGCGTCAAGTGCTGAGCCCGTCCCTGCCTCTGTCGAACGGGCGCAGAATCTACTCGCTGTCAATCTCGATTTCGTGCGGAATCGGGTAAATACTACGACTTCATTGGGCCTCGCCGTGCCGAAACTTCTCGATAGAATTCAACCCGTCCAACTATCGGCTCCAAAGGCGATCACGTGAATTCGAGTCCATGTGACGCGAAAATAGTTCTTAAGCGTCGGGAATGCTACCGTTTTAGCGAATTTCGGAGAAACGTCAAACTTTAAACGTTCGATATCGAAAATCGGCGTCTCGGATCGAGGCGAGACGAAGCACTGCAGAAAGGACGTGATCTAGATTTTTCATATCAATTTTCTCATTTATAGAGTTTGAATTTTTTTTTATGTGTACCATTCCGAGAAATCCCTTTTTTTTTTCAATTCGGTAGTCAGAATTCTTGTTTCATTGAAATTAAATTTGTGTTTTTTTCCTCTTCGTGATTTGTCAAAGCAGTTCTATAGAACTGTATATATAGTATATATATATATATATATATATATATATATATATATATATATATATATATATATATATATATATATATATATATATATATATATATATATATATATATATATATATATATATATATATATATATATATATATATATATATATATATATATATATATCACTCAACCAAATTGTAGCATAAATACAAAGAAAGGTTTCAATGATTAAATGATCAAAATCATTCAAATTGGTCCAATGAACAAGTTCATTGTTTTAATGAACAGGACTACATTAATGTATGAACAGTTTCATTAATAATATGAACGTGTACATTAAATGGATTTGGTACCTTTTTCCTTATATTAATGAACTCGTACATTGCGACAATGTATGATGCATACAATTCATTGAATAAATGATCTGTATTCATTGTTTTGATGAATATAGGTTCTTGAGTTGATGAATACAATTCATCGAATGAATGAATCGTATTCTCTAGTTGAATGAATCAGATTCATTGAAAAATTTGTATACAGGGTGGCCCAACGAAATTTGGGAGACACACGAATTGCGGTCAAAATTTGAAGCAGGTAGAAGGGTGCTTAGGTGGTTGTTTTCGACGACTGAATTGCGGTCAAGCCCTACGTCCCGGGGGGTCTTGGATGGTACATTTGACTACTGTACCGAATATTTTTTGCAATTGTTTACCATCCATGCATTTGCAAAAGGAACTTATGTCCTTGTGGCTTTTTGACTTCTAAATGATAAACAGAAAAGCAGCTACTTCAAATTATTCAAATTGCTGGAAGATGAATGTAAATGTTCAGGGCAAAATTTGAACCCGAAAACTATTATAATCGATTTTGAGCAAGCCATTCATACCAGTATTTATGAAGCATTTCCAGAAGCGAAAGTAACCGGTTGTCGTTTTCATCTTGCTCAGTCTTGGTAAGTTTTATTACATATTATGATGTATACTTATGAAATAATTATTGTTTTAAACTATTATTAGGTGGCGCAAAATACAAAATCTTGATTTAAGTTCAGAATATAAGAACATAGATTCCGAAATAGGACAATGGCTAAAACACGTCTTTGGATTAACTTTCCTTCCACCAGAGGAAGTGGGAGATTGTTTTGTAGAAGATTTTATGTCAGATAAACCTACTGGAGACGATAGAATTGACAAATTTGTCGATTATTTAGTGGAAACTTACATCGATGAAGATTCGAAATTTCCACCAGTCATTTGGGCGGAATGTACCGGAAGCATTTACCGGACAACAAACGCTTGCGAATCTTTTCATTCAAAATTTAGCAGAATCTGCAGCTCTCCGCACCCCAACATTAATCTTTTATAGAAACGTTAAAAAGCATTCAAACAGATGCTTACATTAAAATAAATTCTGTTATTGATAATAAAACGAGATTTGTGCGAAAAAATGTATTAGATAAAAAAGAGTTTATTAACAACAAAATATGTGAGTACAATAAAAAAGATATTAGTAGGTATAATTTTGTAAAATGTGTTAGTTATAAGTTTAGTGAAGTAGTTTCATGATGTATATGCATGTAGATGTACGTCTGTAGTATTGCATAATTTCTATATGTTTTGTATATTATATATATCTTTATAAAAATTAGAATTTACATTTTTACTTTCAATTCACCCTCTTGCCCCTTAATAAGTTTCTAACCGCAGTTCGGTTGGAGATTAGGACTCCACAGGTAGGCACAAAAATTTTGACCGCAATTCAGTCACTCTCGCAAAATCGACCGCAATTCGTGTGCACCGGAAATTTGATATGAAGGTTTTGGGTAATAATAGCGTAGATCTAAAGAAATATTCAGATTGGTCGATTTCATTTTTTCAAATCGCATTTTTCAAAACGTACCCAAAGTATATGAGCATTTGAAAATTTCCGCTCAAAAAACAAAATCGACCTGTCCGAGCATTTTTTTCATATACACTATCATCACCGAAAATCCCCATGTTAAGTTTTTGTGGTGAACTAATTCTTTTGACCGAAAAAAAAACAGTTTTTTTCCTCTCGTAAAATCAATCAGGGACAATATTTATCACTCAAAAAATATTGGGTAGGCACAGTTAATTAAAACATTTTTTATTGTAAGTGTTTTTAATATTTCTTGATTGAATTACATAACACATGAATTTTAGAAAATGATTTATTCGATTTTATTTCATAAAAATAACTTTCAGTAAATGTCCAGAACACAAGGAAAGGCTCTGGAAAATTTAAATTGATAACATAAAAATTTTAAAGCAAATATCAACTGCTTTGATAGCTTTAGGCTCAGTTTTTGAACAGATATTTAATATTATCGAACACTACAACAATATCTGTAATTTTGGCCATGTCATCACCAACTAACAATAAAAAAGTTTGTATATGAGAGTTCTTCCTCCTCAAGTACTCCAGGTGATCTTCTATATCCTGGTAACTTCTTCTCGAAAACATAAAAGATTCTTGTGAATCTTTGATGGTGAATTTCGTAATTTTTTTCTTCAAGTCTTTAGTGACACTCTCCATTGTGGGTACGGGATACCCGTGCGCAGCCCAAAAACTAATAGCATTGTGGCTGCCTGTAAAAAAATAATAGATGGTGTAAGTATATCGCAAAATAAATACTGTAATATAGAGTAGCAATGTTTTTTCATCAACATTCTCATGTGAAAGGAACCCTATAATGATTACCAAAAATCGCATGATGTCAGTAGTGCGAAAAAAGGGGGTGCAAATTAGAATTGATTTTGAGTTCTTCGGGGTTATTATCATTTGGAAGCACTTCCTCAGGCAATAAAAATTAAAGTAGTATTACGATTAGACAAAAACTTACTTTCGGTTACTTCATGTTTTTCGACATGATCCAAGAGTCCCTTGACTGATTTTTCTTTCACGTTACTGTCCAACGACGATAACTGTCTTAAGACTTCCTTTATCTCATCCCATTTGGACACGAGGCCATTTGCGGTGTCCTGGAGGACATCAAAATCCATATCAATCTGGTGATAGAATCAAAATGAATTAGTAAATGTTTGAAAATAATTAATAATCTAGATACCTATTTTGCAATAATGATTATATCAGATAAACTTTAAGAATGTAAGTGAAAGTAGTGACCCTTAACTATATTTTGGTGGTATCTAGGTATTTTAATTTTTGTGAAAAATATACACTCATTTACCTACATAATTCCATCTTAGGAACTCAAATCATTTGTTTGTTTTAAATTTGAAACAAGAGTATCTAATGTGCTAAATTCACCTCTACATGAAAAGCACAACATTTTTATAATTATAATGTATGTAGATACTCTTCAAAAGACTTTTTTGCAACTTTTTTGCTTCTTGCAAATGAATTTGCAAGAAGTTGCAGTTCTATAATTATTGTGTATTGTTTTAAACTAAAAGAATATGCAAAAACTACCATTAATCAAGTTAATGAATCTGAAACTGCAGAACTATACTGCTCTTACCTAAAATCAAACGCTTTGTTGAACGGCATAATAATGAAGTCATATATACCTACTTACCTGTAAATACCGAACAAACACAATGCAATCACAATTATCCTTATAGCTTAATTCATAAAACAATCACAAAACACTAAGCCGACTTTTATTTATCAACATAAACTATGCAATGAAATTGTCGTCAGTATTTTGATTGACCGAACCGAATTTGGGGTAGAAAAGATGTTGCGCAAGCGTTTCACTGACTAGCGGCGACATTTCGCCAATGACCTGTACATTGTATTAATGTATTCAATCATTGTTTTACGTTTGATTCATTATATCAATGTATTGTATATTGATTCAATGAACCGCAGTCATTATTTTTTATTAAAAATGATCATTGGAATAATGTAACAGTTCATCAATAATATGTACTCGATTTTGGCGAAAAGCACTTTCAATTAATGTTTTCATAATATTAATGCATGATATGCATTGTAATAATGAACAGTATTCATGTTATTGATGAAAATTTAAGAAAAATTGATGAACGCCCGTTCATTACTTAATGAATCCTCGTTCATTACTCACATGAATGCTGGTATTTCTTCGAATAATTTTGTGCATTATATCAATGAAAGAATCATTGGGAACATGAAAATGAGAATGTTGAAGGCTGTTCGTTAATATTATGACCAGTATTTTTTTGAGTGTATATATATATATATATATATATATATATATATATATATATATATATATATATATATATATATATATATATATATATATATATATATATATGTGCACTTAGTGATCATGTACATAAAGAAGGTCATAATATCAATTTTGATGCTGCTAAAATCTTAGCTAAAGAGTCCAACAAATATAAGAGACTTTTTTTGGAAATGGCTTTCATTTCTCAGTCATCCTCGTGTGTGAACAAAAAGACTGATATTAAACATCTAAGTGAAATATATTCATTCTTATTGCACTTGGATCAATATCCTCATAACGAAAGATTTTCAAACTCCTTCTCTATTGATTGATTGAATTTTGGAGTTTTAATTAGCGTTTTTCGCCAGAATAAGTTTCATGTATCTTTCAGTTGTTTAATTTAATAATTTCAACATTCGGAGTCTTTCCTTTTGGTAGGAGATGACATGCTGGCGATGTGGCGTCTTTTCTGTGCTCTGTTGCTCTAAGAGTAAGAGTTCTCGGTCCTTGGCGTGTTTTCACCTATTCTATGTTCTCGCTTTAGCCTCACTTTTTGGTTATATTTTTTTAATTTCATTTCACTTCCCATGCCGACGATGTGATTACCGGTATGATGGAGTGGTTAATAATAATTTTACAATATTTTGAATTTTAATTTGTGACTGTTTTGTTTCTGCCTTTAATGGTTCTAATTTGGTGTCAATGGCAATTTTAATTTTACTCTCACTGACTTTGTTCTGAATGTGTGCACTTTTTTATGAACGTCAAGATTAATTTTAATTTAAGATCTATGCATACAATCTCATGGACACTGTAAGTTATTTGTTCTTTTTTCCACAAATTGTCCTGGTTTCACTTTGTAATAATTTTGTAGCATTCCCTGATGATGACAATAAACATTGTCGAAATATTGGAAAAAGTGTTATAAGAGTATACTTCCTGCATGCTGCGTACCCAACGAGTTTTTTCTTAGCTTTATATATATATATATATATATATATATATATATATATATATATATATATATATATATATATAT
>JARQZK010002315.1:97500-110000 GCA_030704885.1 Cynegetis impunctata | reverse complement strand
TTGAATATCATCAGAATATACTCCACAGTGTGTTTATACGAAAGACAGTAGCAACACTTGAAAACCTTGTCACATCCGAGTTAGTGATATTGAAATTAATCAATTTTAGGATTGTTCAGAAGCGCTATACAAGATAGTGGATCTGCCCTGGCCATTTGGACACTTCAGAGATATCCTAGAGATATAGCATTCAGAGTAGCTAACCACATCGATCATAGAATTGACGAAACTAATACAACGACTGAGTTAATGAGTTTCTTCAAAAGAGTGGAATTATCTCAAGTTAAAAGGTCTTGTGCAGCTTTATTTGGAGTGGTAAAGTATTTTATGAAAAATTTAGGTTTGATCGTTTATATGTCACATAGAGTATACAACAACAAATATCAATAATTTTTGAGAATACTGTGAATAAACTTAGATTATTATCAACTAGAGAAAATCAGATTGCTCCACATAACTTCAAAGGTATTTCAACCCAAAATTCACCGATCTGATATAGTCGACGAAAAACGTTGTCACTAAGGTTGTATGTTTCGCGCTAAGTGCAATCGCGGTGACATACGACTCGAACGGAATAAGTAAACTATTGTTTGAAAAATTACACTTCAATAGCAATCCGAAATAAAAAAGGAAAAATAATTTATTTCACAAAAGAAGTTGTGAAGAATCACGCTTTGATAGCAAAGCTTAGTAAAAATTGAACCCGATCATACCGAAGCCGGTCGCGATGAGATTAGAACGAAAGAATCTCTACGAAGTGCCGCGCGTTTGAACAGAATAGTTGAAAGTCTCTACAATCTACATACTGTGGCAGCTATGGAGTTGATTAAATTCTCAAAACCCACGAAAAAACAATAAATATTTATGTAAAAGTGGTGATGGTTCACAAAAATTGCCATTTGGTTAGATGCGAGCCGCTGGAGACTTTTTAGCAATAGTCTATTGTTTTCGGAAAAAAAACGACTGTTAAGGTGGGAGAAATATTTCAGTCTATCACTTTCAACATGCCTTTTTCTATCTCACGATTCGACAAGATTTTTGAACGGTACATCATACGCCATTTAGTAAAAATATATTTTACCGAAAATAATGATCCACTGAATTGATTAAAAAAAATTTGGTGGAATTCGTTGAAGCTCAAAATATTCTAACTCACACAGATTAGTAACTGCGATACTATCTAGCTTTCAAGTTTCTCAAAAATTCTCAAAAACAAATCCAGTGGACTCCGAAATAAATGCATGCTCATTACCATAATGACATAAATCAACTTTTTATAGATAAGAGGTAGCGAGCTCCGCCTTTCAACAACAAATTGCTTCGTTTCAAAGTGTTAAGAATGACCTATTATCGGCAATAAACTAGTGATGTTGAACTGGACAATTAGGGTTTAAGATAGATATCAGTATAATTAAGTGATTTTGATAGGATTTACTGTACCGACTGTGCTGGAGATAGGGGAGACAGGTGTCAATTGTAACAAAATTTACTTAATAATTTTTTTAAAATTAATCTTACTTTTTGAAAAGATGATTTCACTTCTATAAGATTATGTACTAAATTGGCTTTTGCCTTCAAATATTAAAACTCACAAAAATGATGTTGTTATCAAGTTAATGGATTTTCCAGGATTTTCCTACAACTGTTACAACTGACACCGACTTGGTGTCAATTGTAACAAGTGTGGTGTCAATTGTAACCGTCATGGATAGTTACAGGGTATTCAAGGAATTTTCAAAAATAAATTTATTATTAAGAATAAGAATATACAGAAAACTAAAAGAGGAAGAATATAATGAAAACTAAAAGAATAAGAATATAATGATTTCATTATCCATCAGAATTACAGTTTGTGAATTAATAAAATGGACTTTTGTCCGTGCAGTGTAAATGTGCCCATTTTTTTGCACATCCTACATTGCAACCAATCAAATACAAACATTGGCGGAATTGTATTACCAACTGCATTCACAGCCACACACAGAGTAACGAGTGTTTCACGCTCTTGGGATGTCACTGAGCCAACTTGCTTGGTCCCTTTTCAAGCTATTACCTTGTTTGGTTTTTGAACTGTGGAAACGACGGTTTCATCAATATTATAAATATTCTGTGGTTCAAAAGAATGACTTTCCAATATAATTGCTAGTTTATCAAAAAAGTTGAAAACGTTCTCTCGATTGAAATTCATGACTCGTGCAAGGCTGCTAACTTGAGGGGTGCGAAGTGTTAGAGAAGGGTTTCTTTTGAGGAAAGCGGCTAGCCAATCTCACTAGCCTGTTCTGTTTCATTCCATTTTTGAGGATAATTGAGCCGGTTAGCAAATGCAAACTGAAACGCTAATTTACGGAGATCCTTCGTAGTGAGCACAAAGTACATATTGACAGCTTTTTTACAGTATTCTACAAGTAGTGACTCTTGCTCTACATCATAAACTTTATTGTGAGGATTGTATCCCACTTTACGCTCCACGTTATTTCGTACAGCATTCACAAAACGGTTTAATGAGACATGGCACATTCCATGCTCTTTAGCGATTTTTCTAACTGAATGATTATTATCAATTACTTTTTTAGCTGCTTCTTCATAAATAATTTTAGGTATCAGTCCCCTTTCAGTCTACCGTGGTCTGGGTTTTACCATTTTTCAGCGTGAGCTGTAAAAAAATATTTCATCAGAAAAGTAAATACAGGTGTCGATTGTAACACGTTACAATCGACACCCTAGCACGTGTTACAATCGACACCTTACAACCTTGAATTATGTTGATTACATTTGTATATTTTTTATGTGAAGCAGTGAACAAAAAGCCACTGATGAATAAAGCTAAAGCTATAATGCAGCCAGCCCTTACCTTTAAATATAGCCACTATAAACACTTCAGGCTTGAAAAAACAATTTGTGGCACCTCGGATATTCACTTTTACAGCGTTTTATAAACATTCGTCTACTAAACGGCTGGCGTTACCGTAACGGTCAAACTAACTGAATGACATACTACCGAATAGCTCTCTGCTCTATTTGTCACTCGTGTTTCACTAAAATTCATAGAGATGTAGTTGTTATCGGCCATGTTACATTCGACACCTGTTACAATTGACACCGGTCTCCCCTATACCGAGAAACGTATAATACATTGACTAATCCACTTGACTAACCCACTGAAATCCCGTAGATGAGGTAGGTAGATACGGTAAGTATTTCATCGGTAATCAATTTTTGAAAAGGTCGAATACCCATATCTCCACATGAGAGCCTAGCTTCTATGAAGCTCCATATGAACAACTATATAGAACTTCAAAAAGCTGTTATACTGAATACTACTACTTAAGTAACAGAACTATATGATAGAGTTATACCACACAACCAATGAAAAATGATCAGAAAATGAATCGTTATGAATATTTACATTAACATCTTCCAAACTTATAAAGTCAAATTACATTTGACTTTGATTTCATTCATGCATTCACGATAAACTAATTTAGATATTCTCTACTCAACTTCTAGAATGAATTCCTGTATCAACAATGTCATAGTAATACAACTATAGTTATCGCCATTATATCTGACTTCACGAATTAGCTTATAAACTACAACAGCAACACGAGCTCTGATAACTTCTTAGAACCGATTTCGACCGTTGGGAATGCAGGCGGCCGAAGGCCACGTTTGGACGAAAATGGGTCGAGATACGAAGATCGGGCGAGAACAGCGGGGCTCGAAGGGCCCCGTCGGACGCCGAAACGATTTTTTTAGTGAATAGACTATTTTCGTCGCCGTCCGCGGCGCCCATTTTCGATATCGAAGGCGTTCATTCGATTCGAATGTTACCCGGCGCGCGAGGCCCAATCCCGTCATAGTAACGAGTTCTCGCGTAAGTTTGTGACAGCGCGCAGATGGCGCTCCATAGGCGACAGAGGCACGGACGGGCTTAGCACTTGACGCGTCGCGTACCGTTCGACAGAGGCAGGGACGGACTAAGCACTAATCGGGGTTTAAGGATTTATATTTTTATCGATCTTTATTTTTCACGGATCTTTTTAATAGGCGAGGGAGCCTCTCACTTGTATATAATACTAAATAGATAATTGTGTTTGCCGTTCTGGACCTGTGGTAATGCAGGCAGTCGAAGGCCGCGTTTCGACGAAAAAGGGGCATCCGAGAACGGAAAGCGGCGGCGTATCGCGGGACCCGAAGTGCCCCGTCGAACGGCGCAAATATTTTCTTTGGTGAATAGGCTAATTTTAATTTCCGTCCGCTGCTCCGATTTTTCGAACCATTTTTCCGTCAAACGAAGTGAAATTCACGTGACTGGCTTTCGAACTGTTAATTGGAGGGTGTCAACTCCGTTCGAAAGTTACCGGGCGCGAGAGGCCCAATCCCGTCGTAGTAACGGTTTCCCGCGTAGCTCCATGGGCGACAGAGGCAGAAACAGGCTTAGCACTTTACGCGCCGCGTACCGTTCGACAGAGGCAGGGACGGGCTTAGGACTCATCGGGATTCAGAGATTTATATTTTCTTCGATCTATATTTTTCACGGATCTATTTAATAGGCGACGGAGTCTCTCACTAGTATTATATTAAACGTATAATTGGTTTGCCGTTTTGGACCGTCGAGAATGAACGCGGCCGAAGGCCGCATTTAGACTAAAACGGGGCATCCGAGATATAGCGATCGGCGGCGTATCGCGGGACCCGAAGGGCGCCGTCGGACGCTGAACACGTTTTTGTAGCTGATAGGGCTTTTGGCGTTCCCGTCCGCGGCGCCGACTTTCGATATCGAACCTTCCAAGTTTGACGTTTCTTCGAAATTCGCGTAAACGGCAGAATTCTGGACGCTTAAGAACAGTTTTTCCGTCAAACGAAGCCGAATTCACGTGACTGGCTTTTGAACGAGTAATTTGAGGGCGTTCATTCGGTTAGAAAGTTACCGGGCGCGCGAGGCCCAATCGCGTCGTAGTAACGAGTTCCCGCGGAGATTGCAGTAGATGGTTCCGCACGACGGCGAGGTATGTGACAGCTATGCGGCGGGCAGTGGCGTGAAACCCATCGGGGTTCGGTGATTTTTATTTTCTCGAATCGGGCCGCTCACTAATTCTATTCGATATATCTTTGCTACTCATACAATACAACATAATCAATCGGTTTCATAACGATAGAGCATAAATGTCATCTCATATATCGTTTAGCACTAGGGCTTGACTTTATCCATTTATCTCTTGGTTTCAGTTTTCGACAAGATCAATAAGTTTGTGCTTAGAGTTAGTAATTATCATTAGAAAAACACATGTTTAAAACCGTTAAAATCGAACATGTGATTTTCTGATAATATTATGGGTTTTAACCAAGTAACGGCCACATCAATTCATAATTACTTAGAATTAGTACAACTCATTCTCTTCATTTGACTTTATACTTTCCTGATTTTTGAAAACAATTTAGGGGCGTTTTTATTTTATATATCTTCTCAATTTGATTTTTTAGCTTCACTCAAATTATCTATTTTGTGAACATCAAATCTTTTGTACCGTTTGTGTCCTTCAAGTTCCTCATTACGTACTGCAGAGTTTGCTAAAATATGGAATTATTTTCATTCATATGAATGTTCTTTGAAAATTATATATACCTACATGTAATATAGATATACAAGACAATATCAAATATAATTTAACTGAGTTATATGTGATTCAAAATCTCCTTCTTCAGTCTTCCGACTACTTTTCAACAGATCTGAATTTTTCCAAACTATTCGAAAAAAATACGAACTCTGTTAGACCCCTCAAATCTGTGTTCAAATTTAATCAAAAGCATAAAGTACGAAAATCTACTGTAAACTTTCAATATTCAGTCTTCGAGATCGCTTTCTAATGTATATTTCAATCTAATGACTTGAAATTCAGAAATTGGCCTGCTTTGTTAGAATTTTGATTTGAATACTGTCATATTTTGAATTGAGTATTTTCAAATTCATGTTTTTAGGGTTATATATTTTTCGAATATCTGCTACATTACTGATATGGGATGAACTGCATAAGTGTTCATATCATTAGGTAACTGTTATATTTACCAATTTAGTATGAAATTTTCTTGATGAACAAAACTAAATTTGAATTTACTACGTTTATTATCACAAAATATTTTGAAAAATTTTAACACTGCGATTGCAATTTCGGTCACTAGACCATCATCGGGCAGATTGAGTTAAGAACTGAATACAGAATTAAGTAAAGATTTGCGCTTACGGGTGGGAAAGAATTATTGCAGGTACCTAGATAGACAAGAGGAACATATTTCAAGAAGGGCTAATCGAGTGAATTTCCCAAATTAGTACAATACAATGTTCTTAGAAAGGTCGTTATTGCTTGAATACACTAAATATAGGAGAAGATATCAAGTCAATCTGGTCGTTCAGCAAGATATCTTTTGCATTATGATTGAGTTTAAAAATTTCTAATGATTCTAAGTAAGTAAGTTTGGTTCCTTTTGGTAATTTGTGCATGATTTGAAAATTATCTATTTGTGGAAATGGGTGATGGTTTTCACGGCAATGATTTGAAAACGTTGAATCCGTTTTATTTTTCAAAAAAGATTGTTGGTGTTCTTTAAATCTTGTCTTGAACGATCGACCAGTCTGACCTATATATACTCCTTTACATACAGGACAAATCAACTCATAAACTCCTGAACTTTCATATTTTGAAGTGATATCTTTGGCATTGAATAAAAATCCTGAGAGTTTTGTCTTAGGTTTGAAAGCAATTTTAATATTACATTTAGGTATGACATTAGCACCTTTTTCTGTTAGAGGACCAAAATATGTTAAAGATGTGAATTTTTCCGATTTTTCTACTTTTAATTGAGGATATATGCTGTTGTACGCTAGTTGACTACGTTTCTTGTTTATCAAAGAGGATGATTTCAAATCATCCTGTTTCCCATAAACATTCAGCTTTTAATTCAATGATCCACAGAGAGTTTTCAATTCCATTAGGTATCCGTAACAAATTTAGCAAAAGAAATTTCGACTATAAAAATAATTGCTTCAAATAATGGTTTTCATACAAGTTTGATAAATAAAATGATAAACAAGAAACGTATTCAACTAGCGTACAACAGCATATATCCTCAATTAAAAGTAGAAAAATCGGAAAAATTCACATCTTTAACATATTTTGGTCCTCTAACAGAAAAAGTTGCTAATGTCATACCTAAATGTAATATTAAAATTGCTTTCAAACCTGAGACAAAACTCTCAGGATTTTCATTCAATGCCAAAGATATCACTTCAAAATTTGAAAGTTCAGGAGTTTATAAGTTGATTTGTCCTGTATGTAAAGGAGTATATATAGGTCAGACTGGTCGATCGTTCAAGACAAGATTTAAAGAACGCCAACAATCTTTTTTTTAAAATGAAACGGATTCAACGTTTTCAAATCATTGCCGTGAAAATCATCACCCATTTTCACAAGTAGATAATTTTCAAATCATGCACAAATTACCAAAAGGAACCAAACTTACTTACTTAGAATCATTAGAAATTTTTAAACTCAATCATAATGCAAAAGATATCTTGCTGAACGACCAGATTGACTTGATATCTTCTCCTATATTTAGTGTATTCAAACAATAACGAATTCTAAGAACATTGTATTGTACCAATTTGGGAAATTCACTCGATTAGCCCTTCTTGAAATATGTTCCTCTTGTCTATCTAGTTACCTGCAATAATTCTTTCCCACCCGTAAGCGCAAATCTTTACTTAATTCTGTATTCAGTTCTTAACTCAATCTGCCCGATGATGGTCTAGTGATCGAAATTGCAATCGCAGTGTTAAAATTCTTCAAAATATTTTGTGATAATAAACGTAGTAAATTCAAATTTAGTTTTGTTCATCATGTTAAATTATCACGTAGTAACGACGGATTCCATCAACTATTTTTTGAAATTTTCTTTCTAGATTCTATTTTATGTGTCATATACATACGTTATATAGTATGAAGATATTCGAAATATTATATAGTCATATTTTATATAGGTCCTCATAGTAATTGAGGAAAACTATTGAAGCCCCAAATATTCTAATGAAGATAATAAAGCATCAAAAGGAACTACAGAACTAGAAATGGGAATTTATCTATAACAGTATCATCGCGATAGGCATATAAAATCATTGAAATATGCACAGATAATGAGAGGTATTCATTACTATATGATAGTGGATCACTATGAAATTATTGAATAATCTACTGTATTCACTATTATAACGATATAGTGTAACTATAAATATATTTAGAGCATATAGTAAATTGACTCAAATTAAAATAAATACAGGTAGGTAAACTTACGAGCATTAACAAATGTTTCAAATAGCAATAACGTGAAAGAAGATATATAAATTCGAAGATTTAAAAAAAATACGCAAAAAAGTATTGACTACCAGGTAATGTTGTATAAATTTCTAAACTTCCCAGTTAAATTTCAGTTCTAGTTTCAATAGCCTTACGCAGATGTAAATAATTTTCACTTTTGAAATGTCAGGGAATTGGTTTTCGGTTGAAATAGGATTTCAAATGATTCTTATATATTGTAGCGAATCAACGCTAGTATGTTGAAAAAAGGTATTTTTCGGGCTTTGTCAGAATATGTGAATCCATATTATTGATTTCAAAGTTTGATCATTCTCTATTCATGAAAATTTCAATGAGTGAACTTTTATACCATTATTTTTAACATTGATGTTATTTTTATTTTCTGATAGAATGCGTGCTTGTATCATCAAAATTTTCAACGATCAGCGATTTTTAATGGTTACCTCAGCATAAGGAGGAAGAGATGATTAATGTAGTTTTTTGGCTAGTGGCACGCAGTTTCTTACAGCGTAGGGAGAATATGAAGTGGTAATTTCTCTGAATTCACAATATTTCGACCGATTATGCATGAAAGTTTTTCAAGCAATCAAGTTTTTGTGCTGCTCCGCGAACTTAAGGTCTATTGTACCGGGTGTCTGATTAAGAGAGGCACGCTGCTGTATCTCACAAACTATTCGTCGTAGAGACTTACGGTAAAAAATTTTATAACCAAAGTGGCCAACAGAAAATCCTGGAAATTATTTTCAGGTTTCTAAGATGGACGCCAGGGGGCGTAGCCGCCATCTGAAACTTTTAAAGGAATTTTTTCTGAAATTCATCTAGTGAATATACCAAAAAAATATTTTTAGTTTAAAGCTGAGCTTTATTCGAGTTATTTTTATTTGATACTTTTTGACGTATCTATTGAAATGAAGTGATGGGGGGTGATTCAATGTTTTTTTGAATAAACAGCTGTAACTCCTGAACGACTGAACGGATTTCAAAAAAGTTAATCTCGTTGGGAAAAGCATTTATTGCTTCATCGAAAACATTTTATCTGTGTTCTGTCAAATTTTTAGTTATGCCGGTAGAGAGCGTTTTTTGATATAATAACAGAAAATTTCTAATTTCTCTTTAAAATTAAATGCAATAACACAAATTTTTTTCCATAAAAATGTATAATGATGATGCCAAAATAGGCTGATGGAAACCGTATCTCGATATCTTATTCCTAGCCTAAAATATCGAAGAAATAAAATTTAGTTATCATATGATTCAAAAAGACGCCATCACACCGGTATTTATTTTCATTTATCTATATTTTTCAAAGAATCAATGATGAACTTTCATCATTCAATGATTATCATATAGGTACTAGTATTCTTAGTTCAAAAAAATTTCATAAAATCGTTTAGGGGCATAATAATCAATAAATATAATTTGTGAAAGTGCAAGAAGGTAGTCAGAATAAGAAGAGAAGGCCATGAAGGAAAAATAAATGCCTAATATCAACTTGTCAACAAATATTAAAAATGAACTTATAATGGCAGTGTAATGAGTTTTTGTGGCACACACAAGTAAGGACTGAAAACTATTGAAATGCATTTTCGAACAATGAAGATGTTGATATGCTTGCGGTATACAAATGAAAATAAATACCGGTGTAATGGCGTCTTTTTGAATCATATGATAACTAAATTTTCTTTCTTCGATATTTAAGGCTAGGAATAAGGCATCGAGATACAGTTTTCACTAGCCTATTTTGGCATCATCACAATACATTTTTAAGGAAAAAAGTAATGTTATTGCATTCAAGTTTTGAGAGAAATTAGCAATTTTCTGTTATTATATCAAAAAACGCTCTCTACCGACTAAAAATTTGACAGACCACAGATAGAATGTTTTCGATGAAGCAATAAATGCTTTTCCCAACGAGATCAACTTTGTTGAAATCCGTTCAGTCGTTCAGGAGTTACAGCTGTTTATTCAAAAAAACATTGAATCAACCCCCACCACTTCATTTAAATAGATACGTCAAAATGTGTCAAATAAAAATGACTCGAATGAAGCTCAGCTTTAAACAGAAAATATTTCTTTGATATATTCGCAAGATGAATTTCAGAAAAAAATCACTTAAAAAGTTTCAGATGGCGGTTACGCCCCCTGGCGGCCATCTTAGAAACCTGAAAATAATTTCCAGGATTTTCTGTTGGCCACTTTGGTCATAAAATTTTTACCGTAAGTCTCTATGACGTATAGTTTGTGAGATACAGCCGCGCGACTCCCTTAATCAGACACCCGGTACAATACTTTACAGAGCTGTTCTCAATACTGTGCCTTCCAGTTCCAGAGTACTAATGAACCCAAATATCTGAGAAGCCTTCAAGGACGTTACTTCCTCACTCCTTCAAGTTTCTTGTATTCAGCAACGTAGATATAACAAGACAATTCACTAATTTCTATTTTTTCAGATTCACTCATTTTTTTTAATGTTATAAAGTTGATTATCTCTTTCTCTAGATCGATATATTTATGTCTAAACACTTTTGCTTATTTGTTTTAGTATATTCATAATGAATTGATCATTCCTCAACTCGAATATATGAACTGAGCTGATGAATTCTCAATTTTATGTTAGAATCTTTCAAGTAGAAGTAGTTTTCCCTAACTTAGATTTTATATAGCATTTAGTAAATGCAATGAATAATTATGTACATGCTCAATATTGAAGTATCTTCAAGTAAGTAATGAAAGCTTCTATTAAATACTTGTACAGCTTCTTTCTCTGATTAAATGTTTAAAAGTTAACGTCATCTGGAAGCTTGTGTCTATACATAACTTACTTCAAACTGAAGTTTATTACGAGGATATTGAATTATAACTCCAGAAATTTCGTAGGATCTAGCTTTTTCGCCCTTCCATGATGATCTCGATATTCGTTTTTCTGGTGTTATTGAACCAGAACATGCTGGGGCGTTCCTGACTAAATCTGCCTACACAAAATTCGAATCTGGGGCATTCAATGCAGTTCCAACACTCATGGGCTTCAATTCGGAAGAAGCGCTCTCTATAATTCTTGGTAAGTATTTTATGAGATCAGTCATGAGAAAGAAATGAATCTGAACATGATATTCAGTCTTCAAATGAATATAGTATTAACTACTGACACGGTTCGAGAAATTAACATTATATTTTGTAGATTTTGGATTTTATAAAGCACTGAAAGATCGAGATGAGAATCCTGCACTTCTTGTACCAACCGACATGCATATAACTGATGAAGCTATTAAAACAAAAGTTGGAGCTGCTATTAAAAAAATTTATGTGGGAGAAGGACTGTTGCGAAATAATTTTACTAGTTCGATAAAGGTGATATTAGTATTATACCTAATTAGTCCACCTCAGGGTGAAATTTCTATTTACCTTGAAAAAATTTTTGACCATTTCCCTCGCCTTAGTTTCCACCAATCACAAACGCGCAATTTTGAATTAAAATGGTTTCTAGATGAAAAAACTGAACGACAGCACCTGTCAGCTGTTTTTTCGAGTTTACCCGCGGCAAGCTTAACATCTGTTACTCATGAAATAGTCTTGTCAAATACCATTCGGGCATTATAGTAGGGGATCACAAGTAAAGCCGACATTCAATCATCTGCTTGCCAAACGAGATACATATCAAAATTGAGGTAATTTTATTGCGAATGCAGTAGTATAGGATTGCCTGCAGAAATCCGGTCCACAATATGGATTGCCAGGCTTTTAAATTGAAAAATTTAAGCTAGCAAATAGTACTGGATTCTTGTAAAAATAATCGGGATGAGCTGGACTAAATTCCGAAGTTGACGAAATTTTGAGGAATTATTTGGGGATGACGAAGGGTGTCTCTGCTGAGTTTTCGAACACGAGGACCCGGAGCTTTTGACGGTGGGACACGATTTTTTTCAAGCCGTTACAGGTTTTCTTCCCATATCTCTTGAACCATATGGTTTATGACTACTTGAAAGAGCAGTAGATTTCCTTCAAAAGTTATTGGTCAACAGTGTTTTTGACCCAAAATAAATGAAGTGCAAACAAAGGTAAAATTTCTCGAATTATGAAAAAATGGATTTCAGGATAGTAAAGTTATATTTTCACATATATCTATGTATTTTT
>JARQZK010002315.1:77500-92500 GCA_030704885.1 Cynegetis impunctata | reverse complement strand
TATATATATATATATATATATATATATATATATATGTGTGTATATACTGGGTGGACCACGACGATTCTGAAAAATTGCTAGATGTCTTACGGCCTATACAGCTAAAATAGTCTCATCTATTGGGCACTTCCGGTTGTATCGGAAATAGACCCTAAGTCGCTTATTTTAAATAGGATACCCTATATATTATTACATTTTTGAATTTTACTTAAGATTCTAGGCAGATTCTATGTACTATGTTCTGTACATAAGTCTAAGCGTTTTTGACATATTTAGGTTTTTATGTCAAAAACCGCGATTGCAAGCCTTAATATAATTATCAATTGTTCCTATAAGGAAGCCTTTTTTACTTACTTTGGGTTACATTCCTTGTTGAGAAGGACCTGCTTCAATAGGTTTTGTATAATATTTCGAAAACTAATCATACAGAGTGTTCAAAAAATAAGATCTAAAGTGAGATTGAGAAAACTGACAAAAATCAATTTTTTCAAATAGAAACCCCCCAATTTTTCTTAATTTGTAGTATTTAGCATTTAAAAAGAAGGTAATTTTGTATAAGGTTATCCACACCTAAAATTTTCCGTTTTCGAAATATTGCCAATTTAATATTTTGTCGATTTTGCATTCATTCATTTAAAAATTAGTTCTAGGATAGCCACGATGGTATTAGACATTTGAAATCATCGTAATGGCACCCCGGTTGAATTATACAAACGAAGATTATTTAATTTTATTTATTATTTATGGACAATGTGATGAATTATTTCAAGAACATGTGATACATTTGCGACCCGAATCCTCATAAGCAAAGACCATCAGCAAATACTGTTAAACGAATTATAGAAAACTTTAAAAACTTTTGATCCGTGAAGGCAAAATTGTTCAAAAAGAAATCAGTTGTTAACAATGAGAATATTGAAAAGGCACTTTTTGAAGGATATACTACAAAATTCCCAAGGCAGGGAGCATTAGAATCAGGAAACACAAATATCATCCCTATGCTATCCATATTTTCATTAGTGCAGCATTTAAATGAAACTGATTTTCCAAGAAGAATGGAATTCTTTGAATTCATACTACTTCGGAAGAAAATCAGTTTCATTTAAATTCTGCACGAATGAAAATGCATAGGGATGATATTTGTGTTTCCGTAAAATTCTCAGAACTGACGATTTGGATAAGCCTGATTCTAATGCCACCTGCCTTGAAGATTTTGTTGGATATGCTTCAAATATCCCAAAATTGCTATTTCAATATTTCCATTGTCAACAACTGGTTCTTTTTTGTACACTTTTGCCTTAACGGATCCAAAATTCTTGAAGTTTCCTATAATTCGTTTAACAGTATTTTTTGATGGTTTTTGTTTATGAGGATATCGGGTCGCAATTTGTACAATTTAACCGGGGTACCATTACGATGATTTTAAATTTCAAATACGATAGTGGCTATCCTAGATCTAATTGTTTAACGATCAAATGCAAAATCGCCATATAAATATATTGAATTGGCAATACTTCGAAGACTTCAAATTTTAGGTATAGATAACCTTATAGAAACTGTGTAAGTAGAAGTGATTGAGTTAAAGCCATTAAATTTAATTGATGGTGACAGGTCTATTGTTAAACATAGCAGTTCCCGGAAGTCGTAAATCATGACAGGTCTATTGTTAGACATGCCAGGTGTGGGGTAATAAATAATGACAGGGGTGTATTAACTAATGATTGATGGTGACAGGTGAATAGGGTTTGATTTGTCGTGGGTGGTCTAGAAAAATTCCATGAAAACAAGTTATTCATCGAGGGTTCTTCGTGGGTGGTCAGCGACCGTGGGAATATTTCTTTGATAGTCAAGGCCAAAAAATAAACCCACACACAAACGGGGATGCATATTTCAGAACGGGTAGGAATAGCTATTATATAAACACAGCGTGAGTAGTTTTGGTTATCATTCTGTTACGTTCAGACAAATTCTTGAAAAACTGCTGAAAAATGTTCGGATTCAGTTACTCCTCCGATATTTTCGATCGCGAAAATGGAGTGCTGTATTAATGCCACTTATTTATGTATTTGAGTTGGGATGCGGATTACGCATCCATATACAATACAGATTATGTGGATCCTGTGAATGCAAAGAAGAAGGCTGAAGAATATCGGTCAAGTGCCGAAATCTGCACAAAGTTCATAGAGGGCCAACTAACAATGGCGGAGGTCATAATACAATTGGAGAAAAACAATCATGGTGCCTACATGACGCACATTATGGAATATCTAACTCAGGATGAGTTAGATATTCTCGCTGAAGAAGAAAAGAACGAGGCCTCGGATTTCTTCAAGAATCTGAGTAATCGTCAGTGGAAGGTAATTGATGCAGTATGCGAGACTTCAGTTACGGATCCGTCTTTTTTGAAACCCGGTAAGGAGTGTGTACCAGTGTATACAGATGATGAAGATGAGTATAATGCCCAATAGTATGAGCTTGTGCAGGTGCGTAAATAAAAAAATCATGCACAATGGTCGTCCTCCATACTCAAAAAACGTCCACACACACATACGAAGCGGTGGAGGTGGCATAATACAAACACCATAATGATAACTTGGAGATGGCCAACGGAATTTCAGACGGACAAATCAAGGAAAACAGTGCAAGAAACGAAACTTCAAAAGAAATACCCCCAGAGTTCCGACTACCACTACACGCCTCAATCGTCATTAATAGATGGTAATCACAACTCAACAATATAACCGAGTATCGCCCAATTGATTATCTTCATCTCGTACGAGATGAAGTCAATGTTATGATGAAACGCGTTTACTCAATAGATTTTTATTTCAACCTGTGAAAAGTTAGTTTTTTATTTCTTTATAAAGTTATGAATAAACTTTATTTCAAAAAATTTATTTATCTAATTGAGAACCTTCTTATTTGAAACACTATATTATTAAAAAATGTAATTTGAGCATTCGTTCACATGCATTATAACAGGTCCCTCATACTAGGGGGAAAAAAATGTTTACGTATAAATTTTTAAATAACCTTAATTACATGTGTGATAAATCCGTTGTAAATATCGTATATTATAACGATGAATGACGGCCAGCTTTTTGAATAAGAAAAACCTTTCATATAGAATATAGACAAAATCTCCTAGTGTTTAAAAATTATGATGCTAATACGATACTTTAGAATGTTTCACTGTAGAAATAGAAATAATAATAACACTGTCTTGAAATTGCATATTGGTTTGAAATATGGAATAAGAGATTGCTATTCAAATATAAATAATAGTATTTGACTTTAGAACTACGCAAATGAAACAAACGCTATATAACATGTAGCTAGAGAATAATCATATACAATATAGAAAAATAATTTTTTAAATCTTCTGTACTAGAACTGCTTTTTCTAGGAAACTTTGTGTGATTTTTTGATGATATTAGATGAAGTTTCAGAAATATTTCGATATTTCCAACTAAGAGAGAGAATAATTGAACTTTTGATTTGATTATTTAAAGGAAAAATATTTTTCATTCCAGGTAAATGACATTTTTTTATCTACGATTCAAATTGAAGCTTGTGGTATACATAAAATTAAACAGAAGAAGAAAATATGTGATCTATAATAAAAAATTTCGCATTCTGCCTGATCATTCATTCATGAATTCTTCAATGTACCTGTATTTCTTAATAATCACGTCTATTTAAGCATTCGAACCGTTTCATGTATACGAACAAAGTTTCAATCATATCAAATTTGATTTTTCAAGAAACAAAATATTATGAACGACTGATATACGCATTGTTACAAACCTTAAATGTAATTCCGACTTCGAACTATAAACTTCAGAATATGCATAAGATGGGTTATTTACAGAATACCTAAATTCAATTTTTACAATTAAAACTAGAAAATAGCTCAGAACGCGAGACATTGTTAAGTAAATTTTAATATTTTGTAAATCTTTTTCAGAGTTTTCTTCAAGATCCATGAAATATGAATCAATTCATATTCCTCCAAGAAGAGAATAGCGAAATAACAATCTGAAGAATGTTAAAATAATATAGTTGATTCAGTCCACTAAAAAATCTTCAATAAGAGCAAAGAAACATACTAACATTTTTCACAGATTAGCATACGATCTAGTGAGTTTATCAAATATAACTTAGATCAAGTGTAAACTGTCAATGATAAAATAATACAAATTCAAAATTTTTCTACTTATGAATGCGTTCCCTGAGCAAGTCCTAAGAAATAAAATCTGATGATAAAAATTTCATGCATCTTATAGGAAAAAAGTTACATAAGTTATTTTGTTCTTCCATAAAAAATTTTTGTGAATCTTATATGAAAAAAGTTTCATAAATTATTGAATATCACCAAATTGAATACAGGTATGTACAAATCATTAGTAAAAGGTATCCAAGAATCATAAGTTCAATTAATTATTTATATTCATATAATTACCAAATAGGTTTTGTGAAATTTCAGATGTTCGTTCGTAATTACATCTGGAAAGATTTGATTGAATAACAGTTTTGATTGATAAGTTTATCGTTTGGTCAATATGAATGATTGAAGAAATATGAAATGCATCAATTTCATTTGGAATGATTATGTGCTATTGTGTTGCATTTCTATAATTATCGAAAATCTTCATTTGGGTTAGGGAAACCATAAATTTATTTCGTCGGGTGTAACTGCGTTATTCCAGTTGTTGAAAGATAAAGTGAATTGTTTCATTTGCATACATTGAAGAATTCATGAATGAATGATCAGGCAGAATGCGAAATTTTTTATTATAGATCTCATATTTTCTTCTTCTGTTTAATTTTATGTATACCACAAGCTTCGTAGATAAAAAAATGTCATTTACCTGGAATGAAAAAATATTTTTCCTTCAAATAATCAAATCAAAAGCTTAATTATTCTCTCTCTTAGTTGAAAATATCGAAATATTTCTGAAACTTCATCTAATATCATTATTCATTCTTCAATTTACCTGTATTTCTTACTATTCGTATCTAACAAAGCATTCGATTCGTTTCATGTAACGAAAAAAGTTTTAATCATATCGATTTTAATTTTTTCAGAAACAAAAGGACGGGTTATTTACAGAATACGTAAATTCAATTTTAAAATTAAAACTAGAAAATAGCTGTTGGTCATCTAATTGTAGTAATGATCAAAATTGAATATATGTAATAGTACTTTTATAGGTATGGAATGATATTTCGAAAAATGTTTTTCAACAGTTTTTGCGGTCAACGGGAAAAACTTCCTAAAAATTCAAGAGTTTTGTAAACGAATTTTAGATTCTTAGAAAAAATAGCACGTTATCAAAATTATCATATAGTGTAGCAACCAGAATCTGAAATTTATTCAGAACAATTTAATGAAAGAAGTCTGCTTCCTGAGAATTTCATGTTTATGTTTCACAAGCAAGTTATGTAATTCGAAAAAAGAAGACCCAAATAACTCCCCAAGGGAATTCAACCCAAAAATAATTCATCGAGTATACTAATGAATTTATTCGAATTGTCAGTGGCGTACAGTGAAAAAGTTTAACATTTGTTCGTTCGATATTTCATGAAATAATAAGAAAGCTTGGAAGTATCAACTGGAGAATAATTTTATATGAAAATCACATTGAAAATTATCATCAGTAGGTCGTACATAATATTTTCTACAAATTTTCAGAAAAACCATATTGAATAATATGTATACCATATTAAAAATAAAATTTGAATTTACCATTTCATTACACCAAACAAAAAATTTTTCTCGATGCCAGGTGCATAAAATTCGTAATTAGGAAAAGACCCGTTTTGATTTGTCGCTTTAAAGAAATGTGGAAAATATCATCGTTATTCAGACATACATTGTAAATATTCTGAGCAACACATAAATTAGGTGTTCGAAATTGCTTCTGTCATTAGGAGTGTCTTGTGTGCATTCGAAATCGTAATGTCTAGTTGGTTTTTCACAACTGCAAGTGGAGCAATATATAAAACGCTGGTCGCATATAATGGTCTACATGGTCTTTCCACTACAATAGGTACAATAGGGGCCATTTGTATGCCTCCTAGAATTGTGTCTACGTTTTATTTATTTCTAATCACACAAAGTTTCCTAAAAAAGCAGTTCCAGTATACAAGATTTAAAGAGTTATTTTTTTATATTGCATACGAATATTCTTTAGCTACATTCTATAACAAAAAATTTTATTCAAAGTTATGTGTTTTTTGAAAAAAATATTCATCAATGTACATGATCATCTTCTATATTTTATTTTTTTAATGCGATAGAGGTTTATATGTTTTTGAAGAAGTAAGTACTTCTAGTTATCTCATGATTTTAAAATATTTATTATTCGTATACGTTTATTGTCTACGTTTTATTTATTTCTAATCACACAAAGTTTCCTCAAAAAAGCAGTCCTAGTACACAAGATTTAAAAAATTATTTGTTTATATTGTATATGATTATTCTCTAGCTACATTTTATATAGCGTTTTTTTCATTTGCATAGTTCTAAAGTCAAATACTATTATTTATATTTAAAAAGAAATCTCTTATTCCATATTTCAAACCAATATGCAATTTCAAGGCAGTGTTATTATTATTGTCACGTTTAATAACGTGGTTCTGTGCTATATAAGAGTTTTCCAAATCTAAATGGGGGTTAATAAAATATATGACATTGTTAATATTATATTTCAATTGGATGATTCCTGGGATTCATTAACACATACCTATTGTTTGGTACAGGAATCATCAATAATGTATAAATAAGCCTTACCTAACCATCTTGAATGAGAGCAAATCTTCGAAGTCTATAGCTGGTAATGGAAGCAGGATCAGAATTAGAATGAATTGATTATGAATTTTTATCGATATTTATTTTTTTGGCGTACGTGACTATTGATCTAAAGAAAATGATGACTTGCTTCTAAACCGGATGTGAAGCAGACGAGTTTGCCGCAAATGTTGAATTTACATCGCGAATTATTCCATTCGATTTAATGGAAGAATATGTTTTTTTGAATTAATTATTTTCTCATTAGCTATATACTTGACATTTTTTTTATTTCTACAGTGAAACATTTTAAAGTATCGTATTAGCATCATAATTTTTAAATACTAGGAGATTTTGTCTATATTTTATATGAAAAGTTTTTCTTATTCAAAAAGCTGGCCGTCATTCATCGTAATAATATACGATATTTACAACGGATTTATCACACATGTAATTTAGGTTTTTTAAAAATTTATACGTGAACATTTTCCCCTAGTATGAGGGAACTGTTATAATGCTTGTAAACGAATGTTCAAATTACATTTTTTAATAATTCAGTGTTTCAAATAAGAAGGTTTGTAATAAGATAAATAAATTTTCTGAAATAAAGTTTATTGTTATATAATATCATAAATTTTTGTACATAGCTCTACCAACATCACATTTATATACAATTACATTACTAATAGTATACATAATATCTCTATCAAATGATACTATCTAACACAATATTCTCAATATTGAAATAATATTTATCAAGCAATTCATACATATGGGGTGAGTCATTGTAACTCAATTTTATAAATTCAGTACAAGTTTGTATATCCATTACACACAATTGCTCCTTAAGCATTTTCAGTAAGGATGAAATCTGCGAAGTAATCCATTGGGCAATACTCGGTTATATTGTTGAGTTGTAATTACCATCTATTAATGACGATTGAGGCGTGTAGTGGTAGTCGGAACTCTGGGGGTATTTCTGTTGAAGTTTCGTTTCTTGCACTGTTTTCCTTGATTTGTCCGTCTGGAATTCCGTTGGCCATGTACAAGTTATAATTATGGTGATTGTATTATACCACCTCCACCGCTTCGTATGTGTGTGTGTGTGGACGTTTTTTGAGTATGGAGGACGACCATTGTGCATGATTTTTTCATATACGCACCTGCACAAGCTTTTACTTTCGGGCATTATACTCGTCTTCATCATCTGTACACTGGTACACACTCCACACCGCTTCTCAAAAAAGACGGATCCGTAACTGAAGCCTCGCATACTGCATCAATTACCTTCCACTGACGATTACTCAGATTCTTGAAGAAATCTGAGGCCTCGTTCTTTTCTTCGTCAGCGAGAATATCTAACTCATCCTGAGTTAGATATTCCCTAATATGCGTCATGTAGGCACCATGATTGTTTTTCTCCAATTGTATTATGACCTCCGCCATTGTTAGTTGGCGCCTCATGAACTTTGTGCAGATTTCGGCACTTGACCGATATTCTTCAGCCTTCTTCTTTGCATTCACTGGATCCACATAATCTGTCATGTATATGGATGCGTGATCCGCATCCCAACTCAAATATATAAATAAGTGGTATAAATACAGCACTCCACTTTTGCGATCGAAAATATCGGAGGAATAACTGAATCCGAACATTTTTCAGCAGTTTTTCAAGAATTTGTCTGAACTAAACAGAATTATAACCAAAACTATTCACACTGTGTTTATATAATAGCTATCCCTACCCGTTCTGAAATACGCATCCCCGTTTGTGTGTGGGTATTTTGTTCCCTTGACTATCAAATAAATATTCCCACGGTCACTGACCACCGCCGAAACCCCGATGAATAACTTATCTAATGCCAGCGAAGGATTTCTATGAAATCGTCACGGTCCCTAGATTTTGTAAAGAAATATTCCCACGGTCGCTGACCACCCACGACGAACCCCCGATGAATAACTTTTCACAGAATTTTTCTAGACCACCCACGACGAATCAAACCCTATTCACCTGTCACCATCAATCATTAGTTAATACACCCCTGTCATTATTTATGACCCCACACCTGGCGTGTCTAACAATAGACCTGTCATGATTTACGACTTCCGGGAACTGTCATGTTTAACAATAAACCTGTCACCATCAATCAAATTTAATGGCTTCAACTCAATCACATCTACTTGTGTAGAAGGGGTAAATAGAGGGATGGTTACAAATAGTTATTAGAATATGAAAACCCAATTCTGAACTGCTAGTCAGGTAGTTCGGTAATTTTGAAAAGATTGAGAAGGGGGCTTGAAGTATGATCGATTTTGCTATTCAATAGGAGACCGGAATGCTTGTATTTATTTATCTGTAGTGATTCTAAAAAATTAAGTTTAATTCCCTTATTTTCAGCATTTGATATTTTTAAATCCGAATTGAATGTGTGATTTTCTTGGATTAAATGGTTTGCATAATGTGAATCAAACTTTTGATTAATAAAGCTGCGCTTCTAGTTTGAAAACTTCTGAAAGTTTTACCAATTTGAAATGTATCACAATCACCACAATTAATTTCATAAACTCCTGATTTATTATCTTTATGAACTTTGGATATATTATTTTTTATATGATTTCCTAAATTATTACCGGAACGATAAGCAATGTGATCATAATTATTAATTACGGCAATTTTTTTAATTATATTTTTCTCGATGTTAACATTGGCGATTGAAAGTGGAATATTTACTAAACGATGTACCATTCTATTGAAAGCTGATAATTTGTGTTGGAATGGATGTACGGAAGTACTATGTTTGACGCTATCAGTGTGTGATTGTTTGCGGAAAATTGAAAAATTATGTTTGTTATCTACTTTTGCTTTTTTCAAATCCAAATAGTTAATTGAGTTATCTTTTTCCATCTCTAAAGCGAATTTTATATAAGGGTGTATAGTTTTAATGAATGCTTGAAAGCAGTCAAGTTTCCTAAGAGTACCATTGAAACAACAAATAATATTATCCACATATCTAAACCAATAAACGAATTATCGACTAACAGGATGATTATGAATTAACTGTTTCAAACTATCCATGAATACTTCAGCCAACAAAGGGCTCAGAGATTTTCCCATAATTAAGCCTTCAGTACTGCTGTAAATCTTATCATTGAAACTAAAATAGGATAAGATTTACAGCAGTACTGAAGGCTTAATTAAGAAAAACCCTCTAAGCCCTTTGTTGGCTGAAGTATTCTTGGATAATTTGGAACAGTTAATTCATAATCATCCTGTTAGTCGACAATTCGTTTAAAGGTTTAGATATGTGGATAGTATTATTTGTTGTTTTACTGGTACTCTTTGGCAACTTGACTGCTTTCAAGCATTCATTAACACTTTACACCGTAATATAAAATTCACGTTAGAGATGGAAAAAGATAACTCATTAAACTATTTGGATTTGAAAATAGCAAAATTAGATAACAAACCTAATTTTTCAATTTTTCGCAAACTATCACACACTGATAGCGTCATACATAGTACTTCCCTACATCCATTCTAACACAAAATAGCAGCTTTCAATAGTATGATACATCGTTTAGTAAATATTCCACTTTCAAACGCCAATGTTAATACCGAGAAAAATATAATTAAACAAATTGCCGTAAATAATAATTATGATCCCATAATAATAGACAATATGATAAAAAAAGTTGTTCAATAATGCGATAAGACAGGTGTACACCCTTAATAAAAATAATATCAAATATAATAGCCTCACTTTTATCGGGACTTCAAGTAGAAAGCTTAAATCTCTCTTATCTAAGCACAACATTAACATTGCTTATCGTACCGGTAATAATTTAGGAAATTATATAAATGATAAATGATAAATCCAAAGTTCATAAAGATAATAAATCAGGAGCTCATAAAATTAATTGTGGTGATTGTGATAAGTTTTACACTAGTAAAACTTTCGGAAGTTTTAAAAAATTTCAGAACGCAAACGTAGCTTTATTAATCGGAAGTCGGATTCATATTATGCAAACCAGTTGATTCAAGAAAATCACACATTTAATTTCGATTTTAAAATATTATATGCTGAAAGTGGGGGAATTGACCTTAATTTTTTAGAATCATTACAGATAAATAAATACAAGCATTCCGGTCTCCTATTGAATAGCCAAATCGATCATACTTCAAGCTCCCTTCTCAATCTTTTCAAAATTACCGAACTACCTGACTAGCAGTTCAGAATTGGTTTTTTCTATTCTAATAATTATTTGTAACCATCCCTCTATTTACCCCTTCTACACAATTTGTCATCTCTTTATTTTCTGTTTTCGATATAACAGAGAAAAAGTTAGTTTGCCATTAGCATCTGAAGAAGGTGAAGTTCCACCGAAACGTGCGTCATGCGTTATTTCTTTTAATAATTGTGTAATTGTTATTATTAACGATTGTTTTAAAATGTTTATTAATTTACACCATGTATCGGCCCAATCAATCCAAAAATTAATATATCTCTGCGAACTTTTCGGTTTAACATAGCAGCCAAGAATGATCACTCCATCATCCCTCCTTTTTACCAATGTGTCTACAAATGGTACGCTGTTGTTTGTTTCTTGTTCAATCGTAAATTGAACATTTCAATCTATACTGTTCATTGGGTGTAGGATATCTATTATTGGTTTTGGTACCGTCGTTACTATGTCGTTCACAAACATTTTTATGAAAGGAACATCGAAATCAACCTCCGCCAAAGCCTTGTTGCCTGTGATATTATATGTTATAAAAATGTTTAATTTTTTTTATTTTAGTATTCTGATCATCTACGTTTAAGAATTTCGAAAAAGGTCATAAAATGGTAGAAACTTTAATAGAGAATTTAAATGACACCTACATTGTATGAATTAATGTGACGTTATACCAAGAACATATTTTCACGGTACATAGTTACTTCTCCACCTACTCCCATCGAACTAAATGAGCTAAATGAGCCAATGTATCTTTGATTGTTTTCGAGGCAGAACGAAAATATCAAAATTTCGGTGAACTTGTCCCACCACCGCCATTTTTATTTAAATACTCTTGTTTTTATTCATATATTTCTGCTGAGTACATATTTACATATCAAGTGGCTCCCATCAAACTAAATAGGCTGATATTTGGTTTTTGTGATTCGTTTTTAAGGCAGAACTGAACTATCAAAATTTGGGTAAATTTTTACAACCGCCGCCATTTTTGAGTAGATATTTCTTATTTTTCAGTGATCTTTGAAAATTTGGACAAATACACAGCTTCTGCAGATTGAGTTTGATGGTTGAAATTTGATACGTAGATTGAGTTCATGTTATGTTTCGTTATGGGTTTCAACTCTTTTTCTCAACCGCGCTGCACTCGGCAGGGACGATTCGGTTCGAATCGCATCTCGACCTGCGTCGTTATCATTACGCGATACATTTCGTGAATGGTGTTTCTCAATGAAATAATTTATTTTGTAGTTTTTATTTCGGTTCGCTATTCAAGCGTGCTTTTTTGAACCACAATTTATTTCGTTCGAATCGTATCTCGACGCGATGCATACCTACTTGTAGTTAATAGATTGAGTACGCAGTTTTAATAAGTAATCAACTTGAACATTATTTTATTTTGTGACAACTTGACATTCTATTATTTCTGTCATAATAACATAAGGTAACTAATAAAATATAGCAGGAGTGCATATTTAAATATTTTCATTCCAACACTCCTCCTCACGAACTGCTTGAAAGTCCAATACATTTCAATAACATAGAATGAAGATTTCCATTTAAGGATTTTGTTAAAATATCGGCTAGCATTTCATCAGTCCTTTTGTAGCCTATTTTGATATCACCATTTTTTACCGGTTCTCTTATGAAGTGTTCTTTTATCGAAATATGTTTAGATTTCGAACTCACAATTGGATTATAAGCTAACTTTTGTGCTGCTTGATTGTCGTTATAAATTAAAATTGTTTCATGATGACATTTCATATCATTTATTAAATTTTTGAGGTGTACTGCTTCTTTTGATGCTTCTGTTAGTGACATGTACTCAGCTTCTGCTGTTGATAATGCTACGGTTCTTTGTTTCCTCGATTCCCAACTAAATGAGGAATTGGCAAAAATAAAACAATAGCCAGTATAGGATCTTCTATCAATTTTACATGCACCCCAATCTGCATCAGCATATCCAGTTATGTCTTCTCCAGTACTCTTGAATTTTAGTTCGTAATTTTTGGTACCTTGTAAATATCTCAGGACACGTTTTGCAGCAGTCCAATGTTCCAAATTGTAACAGTTATTGAATTGGCTCAAATAACTGACTGCAAATGAAATATCTGGTCGAGTTGCTGTTGATAAATACATCAACGATCCAATTAGATTCTGGTAAGGAATATTTTCAAATTTATTTGGATTTCCTTTTTCCAGTTTCATGTTTTTTCTATGGGACTCTTTGCGATTTTACAATTCGACATACCAAATTTGATCAATACATCATTTATATATTTTTTTTGGTTAGCTGTTACAATATCACCATCTTGTTTGAATTCAATTCCAAGACAATAATTTAAAGTTCCCAAATCTCTCATATCGAAACTTTTCATAAGTTGCTCTTTTATGAAATTGAGAATGTTTTTACTGGATGTTGCCACAATCAAACCATCTACATATACTGCAATAACTGCTTTTTCTCCTCCTTTGCAGTATATGTATATACATGGGTCTGCATCTGATGATTTGAACCCAATTTCATTCAATTTTGTGTCTTAACTTTTTAAACCATTATCTTCCGGCTTGTTTCAATCCGTAAAGAACTTTTTTGAGTTGACACACTTTTTCTCTCGAATTTTTCTTTAAATTTTCCAACATTTTCATAGCTTTCAAATAAAAATCTATGTCATCATTCATACTTTCTTCTGAAATAATTTCTTGGAGATATTTTTCAAAATTGTTTGGAATTTTCATGAAAATTTCTTCTTCAATTTCACCATTCAAAAATGCTGTTGTTATGTCTATTTGATTAAGTTTAAGTTTTTCTTCTGCTGCTAGGGCTAATAATAGTCTGATAGAGCTTAATTTCGCCACAGGTGCAAAAGTTTCTGTGAAGTCAATCCCTGGACGTTGATTGAAACCTCGTGCTACTAATCTAGCCTTTCTTCTTTTCAAACTTCCATCAGCATTGAATTTTTCTTTCAATATCATCTTATTTGTTACTATGTTTTTATTTTCATTTTTCTCAGTGATTATCCAGGTGCCATTCCTTATGTGTGCTCGTATTTCGTTTCTTATAGCTTCATCCCATATTTCATCTTTATCTTCTTCAGCATCCTTGTCCCCAATTAAATATGAAATATAATCTTCTGTCCATTTAGGTGCTTGAATGTTTCTTTTTGGTCTGACTTCGTGATCATCTGAAATATGTATTTCTTCTAAGGATTCTCTCTGATATTCTTCTTGATTAACTGGATAACTGTTTTGTATTTCTTGATTTTTCTGATCAGTTCTTTCTATTTTTATATCAATGTCGAAGTTTCTGTTTTGCTTCACGTCTCCGTTTTCTTCACCATGTTCTTCTTGATCACAATCTGTTTCATACTGAATTACATCATAATTATTCTCTTTTTTGTAAAATTCAGACATTTTATTGTCTACTACTCTCACATCTCTCGAAACCACAATTTCTCTTTGACTTGGCATCCATATTCTATATGCTTTAGATATTTCTGAATACCCCATAAAAATAACTTCTTCTGAACGTGGGGCAAAATTTCCTCTGTTAGGTTTTTTATTCAGTACAAATGCTTTAGATCCGAAAACATGTAAATGTTTGACAGATGGCAAACGATGAACCCATTCTTCGAATGGTGTTTTACCATCTATTGCTCTTGATGGAGATCTGTTTACCAAGTAGTTAGCTGTATTGATGGCTTCGGCCCAAAAATTTAATGGTAGTCCAGCTGCAATCATTAAACATCTTGCTTTATCAAGCAACGATCTATTTTTTCTTTCAGAAATGCCATTTTGCTGTGGAGTGTACGTACAGGATAATCTCCTTTTGATTCCACTTTGTTTCAGAAATGTTTTGAATTCTTTATTAACATACTCAGATCTTTCATTATCACTTTGAAGAAATTTTATTTTTCTGCCATGTTCATTTTCTACCTCATATTTGTATTCCTTGAAGTACTCTTTCCAGATAC
>JARQZK010002315.1:47500-72500 GCA_030704885.1 Cynegetis impunctata | reverse complement strand
TGTGACCATCTACTAATAATATCAACACTTTCATTACTTCAGAAGTTGGAAATACCTTTCAGAAACAATGAAAAAAATTTATTTGAATGAAGTTGTTATGAATTTGTTTATTATTTTTGGACAGTGTGGTAAAATTATCAGCAGGACATAGAAAGTTCAATGAAATGTATCCGAATCAACTGCCAATGAACCTCAAGAAATTTATACGAATTCAGAACAATTTCAATACGTTTGGATCAACTAACTTGATAGTGGAAATATTGATACAAATAATTATAAAAAGGGAAAACAATTATGTGGAATATTTCTAAATATGTTCGAATCGAACTTTTTCGTTAAACATTCTCCAAAAATAAAAATCTAATGTAAAAGTATAAGTTTGTTGAGGTTCATTGGCGGTAGATTCGAATACATTTCATTGAACTTTCTACATGTCCTGCTGATAATTTTATCACACTGTCCAAAAATAATAAACAAATTCATAAGAACTCCATTTGAATAAATTTTTTCCATAGTTTCTGAAGGTATTTCCAACTTCTGAAGTGATGAAAGTGTTGATATTATTAGTAGGTAGATGATCACAACGTTACTGTCAAATAGTAATCATGAAATGCTTAGCAAATACCAAGGGGATACCATGTTCGAACATTTTCACAAATAAGTCCTCATAAGTCCGAAACTTGACTAGTTAGGTATAGGTATGATATACATAGATAAAATGGAAATTCTAGCAGCTTTCCGAATTTTCAATAATATACAGGGTATTTTATTTGAAATGATAGTCATTTTTTCAAGCTAACGAAATAACTGTATATTTTGACCACCCTGTATGAAAATAACGAAGATTAGGCTGAAGTGTAGGAAGCTCCCAAGTATCAACAAACTTAAACCGAAATTTCGATATCATTGTATTTGTTAGCTCAAAGATATCAGAGTTTTTAGAGGTCTTGATTTCCAACGAAAAAAAAATGAAAATAATTTTTATTTCAAAAACGGTAACAGATAGGTATAGGGAAATACTATGAAAAGTTATTAGGAAATTGTTGAAAATTCTAAAAATAATATAATATACAGGTAATTCCATTTGAAAAATCAAAGTTGTTACTACTTTCTAATAGAAGTGGCAACACCGGATTACCGAAAATATTTTAGTTGGGTAGAGAATGTCCAACTATGTTCTCCATTGAATTCTCAGAGTGATCCGTTGTATGGTTCACCAGAAACGTCTAATGTGCCATCCGCCGTGAATCACCCTGTATATATATATATATATATATATATATATATATATATATATATATATATATATATATATATATATATATATATATATGTGAGTGTGTGTGTGTATAACTAATTGATTAGGCCCTGAAACCGATGAAAATCCATTATAATATTGTAAATAAAACTTCACAGTTTTCAATTTTCACTATATTTTGTTAACGTGACAATTATTGTTTCGCCAAACACAGTGACTTCTTCAGATCTATATTACATACTACCTTTTACAACGAGTATATTGAAAGATGAAGGAAGGGAATATACAATAAGAATGAAAAAAACCCAGACGTAATCACTTAGCAGGTAGAAAGTGCAAACTGTTAATGACTTGGGAAAAATACAACAGGCACAAATATTCAATATTACATCTAGAAAAGATTTAACATCTCACGATATACAATTCGTCTTTACATCCTAACCAACATAAACTAGCAGCATTTAATAGCATGATACATAGCATGATATGACTCTTTAATATACCGGTATCAACTGAAGATTTCACTAAGGAATTACAAATCATAAAACAAATAGCGCACAATAATCGATATCCTCCAAAAATAATAGATAATATTTTAACAAGAAGGTTGTATAAGACAGTCATTTTTCAATTGTATCCGAACGTAATAGATAATGATAAAAACTTTAAATTATTAACTTATATAGGAGACCCATCACTCAATATTTCAACCTTTTTATCAAATCGAAATTTAAAAATAGCATTAAAAACTCAGAATACCATTGGAAAACATATTTAAAATTCAAAAGATAAAACTACACAACAAAGTTAGTCAGGGATATATAAGCTTACATGTTTTTTATGCCCTACTGAAGTATATTTTGGCCAAAATGGTAGGAACTTTGGAGATCGAATATCAGAACATAAAAGAAGTTACGACAAGAAAAAATTAGATTCCACTTATTCATCACATCCCCCGGAACAAAATCATATTTCTACCTAATAAAGAATTTGAAATATTACGTATAGAAAAGAAAGGCTAAAAACTCAATTTATCAGAAGCTCTTGAAATCAATAGTATGAAACAAGCCGAAAATTTGTTAAATGACTAATCAGGTATAAATAATCCACCGTTGTTAAATCTCTTCTAGATGTCATATTGAATATTTATGCCTGTTGTCTTTTTCCCAAGTCACTAACAATTTGTACTTTCTACCTGCTAATTGATTACGTTTAGGTTTTTTTCATTTTTTTCTTATTGTATATTCCCTTTCTTCATCTTTCAATATTCTGGTTGTAAAGGTAAGTGTGTAATATACATGTGAAGAAGCCACTGTAATTGGCGAAACAATTGTCATGTAAACAAAATGTAGAGAAAATCGAAAACTGTGAAGTTTTATCTACAATATATATATATATATATATATATATATATATATATATATATATATTTATATATATATATATATATAAATATATATATATATATATATATAGATATATATATATATATAAATATATATATATATATATATATATATATATATATATATACATATATATATATACACAGTGGCGTAGATAGCTTTTTGCGATGCAAAATTTCATAAGTTTTTCTTCTAAAGTTCTATTGTTGATAAAAATAATCTTTCATGTATATAGTACAAAATAAGCAGAAAAATTGAATTAAATTGCAAAAAATTCAAATTATTTGAATTGGAAAAAATTTATCTAAAATTAGTGAAAACTTGAATTATATTAAATTGGATATATAAATCATTGAACATATTCTTGAGAAAATTAGAGAAGAAAATCTAGTTTTCGGCGTTTTTCGACATTCATGACTTCGTCAACTGTGATTCCAATTTCACGATGAATTGCCAGAGCAGCCAAACCTTTCAAAAACAAAAAATCAGACAAAGATTAAAAAATTGTTATGAACCAATGCGTTGTTTATAAGAGAATCAAGAAAAGAAAGTACTGATTAATTAAAGTGCGTAAATTGTTAATAAAAAACTGAAAAATAAAATATTTTCAACAGTAATCTATTCTGCATTTTTTTAAACTAGCTCCAAGGAAGGAAAAAAGTATCATATCTATAGTTTAACAGTTATTACACTTGCAATGTTCTTGTTCAAGCAGCAAAAAACTATTGCATAACCAATTGAAAAATCGCGATAAAAATGTTTTGTCACTGGATTATTGTTCATTTCCTATCCAGTAAGAACCTGAAATTTTTTATTCCTTAATTTAATATTTAATATAGTTGAACAATGTTTATTGTTAAAGTGTCCCAAATGAGCGCTACTTTCGCAAGCCATACTACCCGCTGTCGGTCGTATTTTTACTCTGAGAAAACTATAAATATTAATCCTACAGTTCCGGGAGACTTTCTTTTAGAAACTTTCCTCTTTTTGTATATGTATTTAGATATCAAAAATATCAATTAGTTTTTGCATAATTTTTTCTTTCAGTAAATTGATTATAAGTTTTACAATTTTCAAGAACGGAACTTAAATTTTTTCAAAAAATATCTTCATGCTCTTTCGAATCGAATGACACCTTGTTCATATTTTTCCGAGACTCATGAACAAAATTGAACAAAAAAAGCACTTGTTGACTAGACTATATTCTCATGATAAGTAAATCTTTCTCCAAGTCCAGAAATGGATTGAACGCTATCACAGAAAATTTTTATTTACTTCAAAATGTTATGGAGTAATTAAATTTTCAAAGCCAAAAGTTCATATTTTGATACCTACTCTACCTCAAAAAATATTCGAAATATTAAATATTGATTGAAAATATTCTATGTAAACAGAAATTTAATCAGTCACTAGGAACAAAAAACGTGTGTGACATGGAAAATTTTATTAACCAAGGAAGAAGCCAATCAAAACCTCTTCGCACTTCTTTTCTTTCCAAATTTTATACTACCTATACTATTAAACAAAACTGCTCGTGTTTTAGATATAATACTACACCATACAACAAAAGTTCGAGCAGTTTTGTTTAATAGTAAGTATAGTATACAATTTATAAAGAGAAGAAGTACGAGGTGATTTTGGTTGACTTCTTCCTTTCGAAATGAAAATTTTCTATTACACCCATTTGAACTTTTTTAAACAAGTTTTTTGCTCAAAGTGACCGGTTAAACTTACTAATTGAACATTGAATAGAATATGCTCAAAACTAATAGTTACTTCACCCAAAATTAGAAAAACGATTCAATTTCTTGATTAATTATAATGTTGAAATTATAAGCAGATATTGCACACACAATTGCACAGTCTAGTCATCACGAAAACATATCTACATGATTTTTATATAATGGCACATACATAATACCAAAAGAGGTGCTAGTGCTTAATAAATTTCATGTATACTTAAATACGTAGATACGAAGACTTTTATTCAATTCTAATATAATTTTCGTAGGCTCATGGGGGGGGGATTGATCCCCTTGATCCCCCCCCCTATCTACGCCACTGTATATACATATATATATATATATATATATATATATATATATATATATATATATATATATATATATATATATATATATATATATATATATATATATATATATATATAATATATGTATATATATATATATACACTCACGGACAAAATTATTGCATATTTTATTTAAGGTCTTCAGTTTTTTTCCTCCAACACCTTTGTGATTTCGGTTACTAAATATGTTACATTGGAGTGTTCTACGTTATGAATAATCAAATTAATTACATATTGAAGCTTCAGAACAGATTCGTAGAGAAATTAGAGAAGTGGTCTGTTTTTGATAATAACGTTTAATTAGGAAAGAGCAACAACATCGACATGATACATTAGTTTAAGACAAAATGATAACAATTTAGTACTAAGTATTTCCTTATCTAGCTGTAACGATAGCCTGTATCCTCCTAGGCATACTGCGCAAAAGATCTTTGATGGTTTCTTGTGGTATTCGATTCTATTCTTCCTGTGCAGCAATCCTTAATTCTGAAATTGAGTTAGGAGCTGGATTTCGTGTTCGAATATTTTTTTTAGGATGTCCCATACATGTACTATGGAATTTGCGTCAGGACTATATGGTGGACACTCTAGCTTTGCAATCCCGAAATCTTCAATGTACTGGTTTACTGTTCTTGCGGCATGGGCAAGAGCATTGTCGTGCATTAGCAAAAAGTTATTATATCCAATAAAGCCGGCGTATGGTATAACATGTTCTTCAAGGATGTTAAGTATGTACCAGTCAGAATTCATCCTTGAATTCACTTCAATGAGCTCCGTGCGACTCTCCCAACTAATGCCAGCCCAAAGCATAATGGAACCACCACCAAAGCCGAGATTATGTGCAAGATTACATTCTGCGAAACGTTCTCCTCACCTTCTGTATACTAGACTACGTGCATCAGGCTTCCATAATTGTATTCTTGTTTCGTCTGTAAAAAGATTTTTTTCCCATTGATGTTCATACCAGTCCGCATGTGCTCTTGCAAATTGTAACCGTCCGATTTTATGGCGTGGAAGAAGCCGAGGAACTCTAGCAGGACGTCTTGGCTTTAAATCGACCTCCTTATTATCGTTTTGGTGGAAACATTGACTTGCCTTGCATTTAGTAATTGATTTTTTAGATGCGGAGCACTAAGTGTTCGATTTCGCAAAGATTGAATTCTTAAATATTGCTCGTCTCTTGGCGTTGTAATTCTTTTACGTCCTTGACCAGGACGCCTTTTGTATCCTCCAGTCTCATTGTATTGTTTAAGTACGCGAGAAGCAGTCGATTGATGGATATTCAATCTCTGTGCAATGTCTTCTTGTCTGTACCCCTCATTGATTAAACAGACAGTTTTAACCGCAACTAACTCATTTAAACGTGGCATCTCACTAACTGAAACTACAGATTCAAATAAATAATGAACTGAAAATGTCATTCTGAAAACGTCAAATAAAAATGAGCCATTATTTTAGTCATCAAGGACCACTAAGCTACGATTATAGCTTTCCGCTTATTCAGTTATAATTTACAGTTATCGCTAGTTCAGTTATAAAAGCTATGTTTGACAATTACTTTATCTGCAATAAATTGCAATATACGTATAACACTCCAATGTAAAAGATTTAGCAACCGAAATCACGAAAGTGTTAAAGAGAAAAAAAATTGAGACCTAAAATAAAATATGCAATAATTTTGTCCGTGAGTATATATATATATATATATATATATATATATATATATATATATATATATATATATATATATATATATATATATATATATATATATATTATATATATATATATATATATATATATATATATATATAAATATATATATATATGTGGTATATCACAGTTTTGGGGGAAAATGAAAACCATACAAAATATGAATTACACGTGAGAAACTACATTGAATGCTCGAATTGACGACCTCTTTGTTGAATGCACATACGTTTTCTGTCCATACAATTATTGTGGCAATTTTCTAGCATGTTGGGTGTAATGCTATTACATGCATCTTTTATTTTTTGTTTGAGATGGCCGATATCTGTACTAGGTGTCGGAAAAACTTTATCCTTTATGTATCCCCAGACAAAAAAATCTAATGGATTAAGGGCTGGCCAAGCAATTGGTCCATTGTTTCCAATCCATTTTGTTGGGAATATTGCATCTAAATGATCCCTTACTATTGCTGCATTATGGGGAGGGGCACCGTCTTGTTGAAAATGTTGTATTTCACGGCGAATATTCAGTGGCAATTCATCTAAGTATTCATCAAACTCATTAGATAAAAAATTTAAATACATTCCACTATTCAAATTCTCATTGTGAAAGAAAGGACCTACTACTTTTGCTCCCAAAATTCCCAAACAAAATTTTATTCCGAATCTTTCCTTGTAGTTGGTTCTCTACGTAAATGTTCATTTGAATTATTCCACCTATAATGGATGTTTCTGTTTAAACCAGCCATTATTGGTGAATTTTGATTCGTCCGTCCATATTATTTTATTTTCTACAAATATTTCCTACTTCCCTATTTCTACGTCTTAATCACTTCGCAAATCGTACTCTCCTTCCGTAATCCCTTTAATTGCGGTGGATGAACTTTGCGTATCCTGTAACATTTAGGTATTTGTTCTGTTTTAAAATTATTTCTGGTAGATTTCACAGAAATCCCTGGTTCGTGGGCAATTTCTCGTATAAAGAACAATCTTGATTAGAAATATTTTTATAATTGACCAATCCTAAATTTGAAAAAAAAATTTTTTTTTGTTATTGTTTAGGAGGAAATATTTGCTTACCTAAAACATTTATTCGGTTTGTCATACTTCCAGTTACAATACATTTTCTATTTTTATTTCTGTCAATGCACCACAGTCTATCAAATTTCTTTCTAATCGTCTAAACATTTGAATGTTAGAAAGTTTGGAATACGACGATTCGGGTATAGCTCACCATACATATTTCTTGTCAAAAGAGGATTTCTATTTGATTTTGCATAAGTAAATAGCATATCAGTGATCAGTCCTTTCATCATTTGAATACATCTTCAATATTATGTAACCCTGTGCATAAACGTCTGACATTTCTCAACGGATATCAACAACTCATTTATTTTTCCTGTCATAGAAAACAAGCAAAGCCTACGTGTTTAAAATGACGAATGAAGTAAGATGCTACTTCTTAATTGTACTGAATTACACAATAATCGTATTTTGACCAAAAACGAATATTTTCGTTACCTATTTCCACGATTGAGAATTATAAAAATATTCCGTATAAAAATTGATTTAGGAGAAATCAGCCTCGAAACAAGGATTACTGTATAATACAAAAATTTCCAGACATGAAAAATACGAATTTTCGTTATGTTTGGGTACCTTCTCATAAAAATTATTGCCTATTGTCAGAAGTATGCCAATAGTTGAATAAGTTTTGAAGAAATCAAAACAATTTACAAAAAAACTAAGGACAGGATCGTAATTGATAATTGTTTTCTCTGATGTAGTTATTTTGAATGAAACGCTATAAAAATATCAAGTGTGATACACCACCGAATTGTGATTTTATCGCTTTATCAATATTTGCAACAAAAAAGACAGGTCCGTATTCGAAAAAAAAAGTTGATGGTGGCCGTGTTGAGACGAAACGTTCAATCTAAAATTCATTCTTACATAGTTATAGTACATTTTGAGTACAATAAAAATTTTCTCTTCTATTTTTTCATATTTTCTAAAATGACAATTCTATTCGTAAAAAACCAAAAACGCCATTTTCAGTTTCCCCTGTATAACTCGGGAACGGCGAAAGTCTCCCTAGATTTTTTCTGACCAATTTACTGCTCAACATAATAGTTACCTTTTTTCCCATTTAATCATTTCCATATCTGTTACGGTTTAGAATATAGCAATGTTACCACATGATAAAAGAAACGGGCTGTATATATATACACTCACCGGCACGAAAACCGGAGCAGTTGAATATTTTTAAATAAACTTCAAATTTGAATGCTTTGTGATGTTTTATTATTATAATATCTTATACACAAACAAAACAACATGTTTCACGTAGTTTCTAACAACAATTAAACCTTTAATTGAAGAAAAAAAGTGTTTTTGAGTAAAAATCATAAATTCCATAGATCTCACTACTGCAGTGTGCATAGTTGGCCATTAACCCATCTCAACAATGATGTTGTTGTCATTGTTGTGAGGAATCTGACAGATCGAAAAATGTTTGAAAGTTGTTCTGCATAAAAAATATGGATGTTAATCCCGACACAGCGGCTGCTATTGTTGCGTTGCTGCAAGACGGAAGAAGTGAGCGATATGTTGCCCGGGAGTATCATGTTTCCAATAGCACTGTTCACCGTATTTTCACACGTTTTCTGGAAACTGAAGGTTACACCAGACGACCTGGAACTAGTCCCCGACGCAGAACTAGCGCTCGTGATGATCGTTTTTATCATCTTACAAAAGTCTGCGAAATCGTCATGCCTACAGCTGTTGAAATCAGAAATCGACTTCAGCACGTCCGGCAAACCAACGTAAGGCGAACGAAAATTTAGACGACGAATGAGAGAAGCCAATCTTATCAGTTGTAGACCTGCAACAGGCCCAGAACGTTTAGGCGTCATCGTGTTGCGCGACTTCAGTTTGCCAGAAATCATCAGCACTGGGGTGAAAATGAATGGGGGCGCGTTTTGTTCACCGATGAGTCCAGATTTAGCCTGCGGTCTCCAGGTGGTCGTGAGAGAGTATGGCGAAGGCCACACGAGCATTTTGCAGAATATACCTTCAGTTCTAGGACAGGATACCAAGGAGGCTCAGTTATGTTGTGGGCCGGAATTTCTCTAGAAGCACACACAGAATTGTACATCCATCCGAGAGGATGCTTAACTGCTGCTAGGTACATTGAGGACGTTCTCCAAGATTTTGTCGTCCCTTAGGTTAGCTTTATTGGAAATGACTTTCTACTGATGCATGATAATGCCCGACCTCACACCGCGATAATAACTCAACAGTACTTAAACGAGGTAAGTATTCCTGTTATGGAGTGGCCTGCGGTAAGTCCGGATGTTGATCCCATAGAACATGTTTGGGACATGCTTGGGCGAAGGATCCGAAGTAGTGTTCCTGCTCCTTTAACTTTAAGTCAGTTGCGACAAGCTCTTCTAGAGGAATAAGAACTTATTTCACAAGTGGACATTTGTCACTTGATTTTAGGCATGCCAAGGAGGATAGAGGCAGTAATTCGAGCACGTGGAGGCAACACCCGTTATTAAGAATGCGGCTCCCCAGTTTTTGCTAGCAAGTCGTTTCAGTTTTGATTAATTTAAGGTAATTTTTACACAACACCAGTTTGTGCGTTTTCGTCCTAGTTTCTCAAATTGTTACAAAACACTTATTTTTTTCAATTATATGTTTAATTGTTGTTGGAAAATACATGAAACATGTTGTTTTTTTTGGGTGTATGATATTATAATGATGATACATCACAAAGCATTAAAATTTGAAGTTTGTTTGAAAATATTCCACTGCTCCAGTTTTCGTGCCGGTGAGTGTATATATATATATATATATATATATATATATATATATATATATATATATATATATATATATTTATATATATAATATATATATATATATATATATATATATATATATTATATATAAACATATATATATATATATATATATATATATATATATATATATATAAATATATATATATATATATATATATATATTATATATATATATATATATATATATATATATATATATATATATATATATATATATATATATTAGTTACCAATTAAGCACAATTTAGTCGAATATCGGCAGTCAAGTCTGCTTATATTAGATGGTAAGGGAAACCACATAAACCATTACCCACATAATGTACAAAATAGCTATAGTGTTCGGAGGATTTTTTCGATTAAGTGAAATTTTTGCATTCTTGATCGTTTGCTATTCTCGAAATTTTGGTTGAATCAAAGTTGAAATTGTGTTTTCCATTTTCATAGGTTTGATTATTGCTGTGGTTCGTGTTTTTGTAAATTTGTGTGGCTTCAAACGTTCCTTCTGAACATTGAGAAGATCATATCAAATGGATTTTGTACCTTTACGGTGGGGCTTTATAGTTGTAGAAAGTGGTAGAATATTTCAGTTCCGGAGGAGAACATGCCACTTGGGGTGGTAATAGTATACATATTACTGAATATAAAACGGCACAGACCTCAAGTTTTAAGGGTCTCCATCGTCCATTATGACGTCATCAAAATGGCGGCCGTAAGAGGATGACGGATCATCATGAATTGACTATAATGACCAAGTGTCTGAACATAAGATAATGGAATTTGGCACACAGATACTTGGATACAATATCTCGATAAAGTTCGATAATAATCAAACTCGATCGATTCGAAAATGGCGCCCGTTCAAAATTAAGAGAATTATAACTTTTGAACGGCTAAGTTTTTACGGTTGAAAACTACTCAGCTCGAAGGCAACCACTCTTGAAGAAAAAGTTATTTCATTAGTTGCAGAGTTATTAGATTAAATTTATTCACTCTGAGTCATGAATTATGAGCTACTTTGATGTTATGTATATTTGGTATATGTGATACTTCATTACCTCATTGTGGAATATAAGATAATGGAATTAATCCTTATTATCAAAATAATGGTTTCAATGGTTTTTCTGTTGCGTGGGGTATACTTTATGAATTCAATTCTTTTTGATTTTCTATATAGGTTGAATAAGGTTATTAATTTTTAGAGCTGATATATGGGCTTCTTCTAGCACTTCGTGTCTTTGTATTGGCGAGATAAATTTCAGTGTTGTTTTTATATATAATTTTCTATCAACGTTGGAGATTCTCCTTTAGGTGGATTGTACTCTTGACTTCTGCCCTTTGTACCTAGTTTCTTGGAAGCTCCAGATAAGGTGAATATTGGCTCCAGGTGAGGTGAATTTCAAACTTCAGACAACGTGGCTTTTAGCTCTAACCAAGGTGGCTAAAATAATTCGGGGCAAATCAACATACAATCTCAAACTTAATATTTTCCAAGAATGTCTGTAGGGTATCGATGGCCAATTCAAACTAACATTTAGATTTATCTCAAGCAAAGATGCTAAGAAAGACAGTATATGTTCCAACATTAAACTGAACATAAGATATGACCACTTGAAATTTACCATCGTTAGCCTACAAAAATCTTGTGTCAAATTGAGAAAATGAAATAAGCAAATAAAGTAAAAATATTTCAAATTAAGAAATGCAAGATGATTATTTCAATATTGACAGATAAATAATTTAATATAGATAAATGAAAAAAAATGAAATGGCGGAAAAATGAAATAAGGAATCAATTCAGATTTTTAAGATAATGCATTAATACGGAATAATTATATTTCTTCTCATAACTTACCGTCTATCAGACGCCACAGATACTTCAAAATTTTAATAAACTTTAATAAACGTTCAATTGATATTGACTATAATTCTATTAGTTAACGATATTACTTGTTCAACAGTTATTTGGTTAAAGAGCACGATATTACATGTTTCACGTGGAAATCAACGCTACCTCGATCTATCGTAATACGCAGGTCATTCCAAACTGCGCAATTCTGTTATTCATAGATGAAACAAAAGTGAAGCGTGGAATCACGGTACTCCGATGCGGAATTCAGTAGCGGCGGTTAATCGGGGAATTTACACGTTACAAATTTCATTGTTTTTAATAATGATAGTCTCAATGAAAATTTGTGGTACAAAATTAATAAGTAATATTACCAGGCAGCACATAATAATTTTTACTATTTATTGATATTTATATTATTATTTATTATTTAATTTAGGGTTATGTTGTACTGCGATCTTAAGGTCTATTGTACCCCCCTTCAGAGCTGTTTTCTGTACTACGCCATCTAGCTTCAGCTCGCCTCCTAATTCCAGAGTATTAATAAACTCCAATATCTGGTAAGGCTTCAAGGCGTTTATGCCCTCACTTCCAAACGTTTCTTGACCAAAGCATTTTTTTCGTTTCCTTGCAATTGCGATGCATTTTGTAGCCAGATGAACAGGAGTTTGCTCCTCCTCTCAACAGAATATACACTCGTCAGTTTCTGATGAAACTATTCTCATCAAGCCAGTGAGGAGGTGTAATCTACTCTTACTTAGATCCAGATATCCTTTGGATCTTGCAGTTTCAAAATTCCGAAGGAACTTCTTGGAGTGATCCATCTCTGGAAGATTCCGCCAGAGTGTTTCTCTTTTGGTTTTCTCCTTCTTCCGAAATTCTTTCTTATAGGTGCATTTTCCTATGCCACAGAAAGGTTCTAGGGCCAGTAAATGGCCATCGTACTCCCTTTCTGATGAGTGAATCGGCCTCTTAATTTCCTTTGATTCCCGAGTGACTGGGAACCCAGACTAAAGAGATCTTGTCATTCTTGCCTATTTCATTTGGCACTCTCATATAAACTTTGAATTGATGATATGGGAGCTCAGTGCTTTTATAGCCGCTTGACTATCAGAATGGATCGCTATGCTGCATTACCTGATACTTCCTTTCTAGCTTCATATCTACACATCTTTCGATTGCCAGTATTTCTGACGCTCGAACAGGAGCCCAGTGACAGTGGCACTAGGTGCCTGCCCCATATACCCTAGCACCAGCTCCTGTAGGGGTTTTGAACCATCTGTGTACCGTGAAATGGTGTGAGATTGATCAATTCAGTTGTGTCATATTTCGAACATTTTCCTATTTTTATTTTACTTTAGCACTTCAGGTATTCCATTAAGGTCCAAAGAGTAACAACTTAACATAAGTTTTAATATAATTGTTAAAAAAATCCACTTATCTTATGAAAAAGAGGTGATCAATCTTAGACTATGAATAGGATGAGATTGACCACATCAGTTTTTTGGATTTTTACAAACGGGTGAGTTTGATCATGCAGGGTTAGATTGATCACACTGTACATATTGTTTATTCATACAAAAACAAATTTTTTATAGAACTCGAAATATAATTCAGAACATGTGATAAAATAAAGAAAATGGGTTTTAACATTCTTTTATATTAATTTCTCCAGGGAAATGGTACTTTTCAATCCTATCAGAAATCTTCTCAAGTGTGGGATCTGGTATTAAAGCAACTACTTCCTTAAATGGAACTGTGGATATGCCATCTTCAATTATTTGGAGAATCTTTTTCGACTCTACTGATTTCAGGCCTTGAACTTCGATTTCTTCTTCTTCTAAAACTTCTTGTACCATGCAGACATAGCGAAATTCGAGAACCAGACAAAAATCTCACCAGCAGGAATTTTCCCTTCTTTATGTTGTTTAATGTAGGAGAGAAGTATTCAAGTTCCTCTTCATCTTTGCTGATATCAACTTCATTGTCGCTGTCATCCAATTCACGATTTTCAGTTCCATCATCGTCACTGCACTCCTCAAATGATTTCGGCGCTGAAACGCTTTGATCTGGTTCAGCTGCAACCAGTTTTCTTTTACGTCGAGATTTTTCAGAGCCGGAATTATTCCTCAGGTCTTTCAACAGATCGGTAAGAGAGCTCCTAAGCTCGTCTCCATTAATAACGTCTTGTGGTAATTTTTCCAAAACACGATTGGGGTTGAACGGCGCAATGCCATATGCGTTGAAACCAGAAAGTAAATTTCTTTTTATAGCACTTTTCTCTCCGTCTGGTCTTTTGGGTGGTAATGTATCCATGCTCTCAAGTGTTTGCTTCAACAGCTTAGGAAATTAATTTTTTGGAATTTGGTTTTCGAATTTTGCATTCTCCAGAATAATATAGTTTTCCTCCAGCTTTCTTTTAAGGGCCTGCAGAATGCGACATCCAAGGGCTGACAAATATGGGTAGAATTGCATGGCAAGCATGCAAATATTATGTTGTTTTCTTCACATTGCCTCAGAATATCGGGATTTAAGTGCGATGCTAGGTTATCCCCTAGCAATACTTGTTTTCCCTCGAGTCGCCTAGCGTGTAGCAAGAAACAAGTGACAAACCAATCATTGAAGGTTGACATGTCAATCCAATCGTGTGAGGTTCGATTATATCGTGTCTCCAAAGAGCAACATGGGCTGCCCTTGGGACAATTTTCTGTCCAAGTGTCCCATAAATTATCAGACTTTTATATGACTTAAGGTGGCAGAAGTGTCCCTGAGGCGGATCCGCAAACCATGATCGAAGTAGCAGATTTTGAATGGTTGCATACTTTTTCAGGTTATTTGGTACTCCTTCGGTAGATGCACATTTTTTTTCCGCGATCATCTGAGACATTTGACTCTTTAATTTTTGGAAAGTACATAGCGCAGGGTCAGATTGATCACCTGGTCAATGTCACCCCATTCAATATTATCCGCAATCTTTAAAAAACTGCCGTTAATTAAAATGCTAAATACCTAAAATTACTATGACAACACCACCCAAAAAATGTTTACCACAGAAAACATAACGAACTAACCTCTGTTTTCTCTACCATCAAAAGTACCCGAACTATAAAAATAGGCCAAAAATTATGGTTAATTTCAAAGCAACAAATCTTCCTTCCAATGTTGATTGCAATGTAACAAAAACGTCAACTAATCTTAGACAAGACCAAAGAAATAATAACCGCCAAGTGCAGCAACTATTTTACATTGTTGCCGGTTGTATTTGGATATATGTGATACAATAACAAATGTCACCCCGGCAGATCAATCTTACCCCATTTTACGGTACCATTTTATGGTATTGTCTTCGAAAGTTCCTTTTTCCATTCTTCCTTTTTACTTAGCAAAGTAGTGAAGTTCTTCTCAATGCTTACTTTCGTTACCATTACATCACAAGGGAGGTTCGCTGATGAGATGTAATTGGTTAGAGAGGACCAGGCTCTCTGACTTTTAATACTCTCACCACCTGTGCCTTCTTTTAGTAATTCTGAGGATGGCCTTATGGGCTAACTTGCCGATCACTAGATATAGAGGTGTGATATATGTAATGATCTCAAGTGCACTAGTTGGACACGTTCTCATATCTGCCGTGATACACACACAGACCAGTATTTGCACTGGAGATTTTCCCCGTACTTGTCTGACCTGCTTTGGCATGCCAGACTACTGCATTATAAGTAAGTATTGGTCTCATAATCATGAAGTACATCCATCGAAGTATTTTAGTGTTGCAGCCTTAATTCTTACCAGATAGTCTTCTACACGCCATTAGAGCCCTTATTGCTTCACTAGCAACAATATCAGCCCTTATTGCTTTACTAGCAACGATATGAACATGTTCATTTCACAGAAGCTTGCTGTTCAGAATTATTCCCAGTTATTTAACTTCAGACTTCCATTCTATGGTATCTCCAATTAATTAAAGGAATTTGTTCGGAAGTTTTCTTTTCCGGGCGAAAGAAATTACTGTGGTCTTGCTTGGGTTAATATTCAGCCCCACTGACAAGCACCCCTGCTCAATAATTCTGAGTAGATCCTGTAGTAAATCACATAGATGTGAATGCCAGGTGCCCTGGTATTTCCCTCTAACTATTGAGACTATATCATCATCATCGCCTACGCATTCGAAAACATGCTCGTTAGCCTATGTAGTAGTTCATGCACTACTAGGCTCCATTGAAGGGGAGATATTACTCCACTCTGAAGTGTTCCCCTCTAATCCATATCGATTAGAATTATTCACATAATAATGAAAATATCGGAAAGATATAGCGTCCAAATAATTCAAGTATATGCCCCTACAAGCTCTGCACCCGATGATGAGATAGAGAACTTCTACGATGACATTTCACAAGTACTGGCAATAGAAACAGCACACTACAAATTCATTATTGACGATTTCATTGCCAAACTAGGAGTACCCGTGGGATACCGAAATCAATATGTGGGTAAATTTGGACTGGGTTCTATCAACGAACGGGGAGAAAGACTTATCAACTATCTCCAAAAAGAGATTTGTACTGTATGAACTCCTTCTTCCAAAAATTCAGAAAAGAGACGCTGGACATGGAGAATCCCGAACTCAAATACGAAAAACGAGATCGATTACTTATTACGAATAAAGAGCTTACTGCGAAGGACATATCGGTCCTAAATCGTTTCGATACTGGTAGCGGTCACAGGTTAATGAGAGATAAAATAGAAATAAACATGAAAAGAGAACGAAATAATTTAATCAATTTAACCATTTCCCATATCAGAAAGAATTCAGGAATATCTTCAAAAATTCCAAGCTGAACTGAACCAGAAATTGTACAATAAAAAAACACTGAACAGCTTGAATATAGACGACCTAGAAAACAGAATTAGTACTGACATTAGAACGACTACCAAAAAGATATAATATACAACTACCAAGAAAAATAATTCGAAAATAAAAAAGTTGACCAGAGAACTCATAGCGAAGAGAAGGAACTTGGGATATAACGAAATTAAAAAACCTATAAAAAAACAAGAGGGATTTAAGGCAGTAGAGCACAAAAATTATAACAAAAACTATCGAAAGCAACAAAAACATGAAAATACTTAAAACACACAACAATAATGGTCGCCTCCAAATACATCAACTAAACGGAAACATCAAAGAAGACAGAGAATATTTAATAGATATCGTGGAAAACTACAGCACATTATACACAGAAAATAACCCAGAACAAGCAATCGAAGCTGATGAAACGATTCTCAATGTGGGCTCCGAGGATCTGCCTGACATCGCCATTCAAAAAGTTAAACTGGCATTGTCTCGAATGAAAAACGGTAAAGCACCAAGGAAAGAGAGAATTACAGCGGAAATGATAAAACTTGTTGGAAGCACTACTATAAAATCAATAAAGATTCTTCTCAATGAGTGTCTAAAAGAAGGCGTAATACCCCAAACATGGCAGAAAGCCCAGGTAATTTTACTGTACAAAAAAAAGAGATAAGTTGAAAATCGACAACTATCGGCACTATTAGCTTACTCCTTCACCCGTACAAAATTCTCAGAAAGGTAGTAACCAATAGACTTAACCAGATTAGATAGCCTCGGAACAAGCTGGCTGTGGTCATAGCACAATAGAACACATACAATCCGTCCGCACGATAAAATATAAATGGAACGAGTACAACGAACCACTACACTTCGCATTTGTTGACTATAATAAAGCGTTTGACTCCATAGAACGATGGGCTGTTTTTAAGACAATGAACAATGCAAGAATTGACTCTCGCAACAGACAGCTTCTCAAAAACATATATGAAAATGCGACAATCACCGTTAAAATCACGCAAGAAATAAAAACAAACAGAATTCAAATGAAAAGAGGAGTAAGACAAGGAGACACCATGTCCCCAAAGCTGTTTACACTTGCATTGGAAGATGTTCTTAAACCTCTAGACTGAAATAAGAAAGGCATCAAAATTGACGGCAAATATCCGAGCCATCTACGTTTTTCGGATGATGTAGTGCTCTTTAGCCAGAATATAATGCAATTACAAGAGATGTTAAAAGAACTTCGAAGAGTATGTGCAAGAATAGGATTAACTATGAATTCAAATAAAACAAAAGTCATAACTCTTGACAATATACATTTGCAAATAGGAGAGCGAATCGTTGACAAAGTCGAAGAATATGTATATTCAAGACATTGCATCAAATTAGGCAAAGAAAATTAAGCCGCCGAATTAAACAGACGTGTTCATTTGACATGGGCAGCCACGGGTAAACTGTCACACGTCCCAAGAAATCGAACTATTCCAATTAATTTGAAAAGAAAGGTATTCAATGCCTGCTAACAAGCTAAGGACCACCCAAAGGGCCATAGAACGGTTGATGTTAGGAATAAGCCTCAGAGACCTTATCATAACGGGAGTATTAGACAAAGAACTAAAGTTGAAGAAGTCATAACACGCATAGCCCACCTGAAATGGAGCTGGGTAGAACACGTTGCCTGGCAGGATGACTTGAGGTAGTCAAGACGCATCATTCAATGGAGACCTCGCATACATAAACGCAGCGTTGGCATCATCTGGCACAGGACAAAGGGGCATGAATTAATAAAGAGGAGACCCATGTCCAGGAGTGAACTGTGAAGGGTTGCTGAAAGAAGAAGAAAATAAGAAGAGGTGTTCCTCGAGTGGCTTTGACAGAGATGGTCTGATTACCCATCGATATCTCTGCTATTTCTGTCGTTAACACCTCATACATCCATCGTGCAATGGTATTATTTACCCCTTACCTCCTTCTGAGTGCTTCTCTGACAGACACATATGTTGTGTTGTCAAAATCTCCAGATGTATCCAGGAAAGCACACCTTGCGATTTCTTTGTTGGTCAGAGTTATCTGGATGACTTCAGTCAGCTGATACAGAGTGATCTCTGTTGATACTCCCACTCGGTAGGCATGCTGACATTTGTGAAGTGGTGTATTCTCCAAGTTCTACGTTCTTATGTAGTTATCCACTACTTTCTCCATCGTTTTAAGTAAAGACGATGTTAAGTAATATTACCAGACGCCAAATAATAATTTCCCTAAAATTTATTGATATTAATATATTTATATTCAATTTTTTTTGAATCGGGAATATAAATTCTCTATACGGTGCTATATTTATAATAATTTTTGTTCTTCTTGAAGCTAGAAGCTATTTTGGGTTTGAAGCACTTTTCATGTTTCTTGTCGAACGTTTTTATATTTGATCAATATATACATAGAAAACTTCGATTGATAGATTGTTCAGTTTCAATTCATTTTTAGGAACCCAACTCCCGAACCAGTTGAACTACTTCAGAATACGATATGGCCAAAACATACATCAACTAGTAAAAGACCTTATCTGTTCATCGGTGAATCACTTGATGTTAAATATAATCTGAAGAAAACTATGATGGACGAATATCAAAGATTGTATAGCACTTATGCGGTGCCTCCGCTGGATACATATTGAAGAGTTTTTTTAACTCATTTCATTATCAAATTTTATATTTCAACATTAAATCTTCGTATTGTGAATTTTTTGGTGAAAGTAGAATAAAACTAATTTGTTTACATGTCTAAGCGTTTCATATTCTCACTAACGTCTTCTAGATTCAAGTACAGGGATGACAAAAATAAATTATTTATCGTTATGTACCAAGCCAAAGAAATCTCTTCTCTTAAACTAAGAACTTCAAAATATTCAAACCAAATTTGAAAAGGATAGCCAATATATTCAAGTATTAATAGCAATCAAAAATAAGTTAATACATTTTTCCAAAAATAGTAGATTTATATATTTATGTAATGTCTTGAATATATGTATGTGCCAATCAGTGATAACAATCGATGTGTTTTTACATAGGCACTCATTGCTAATGAGCTTTGAATAATATTTCAAGATTGATTAAACCTATGCATGCTTGTTATTGTGCATCACTTCATTGATGATTTGAGACCTTCGATGATGTTTGAACTTTGATAGCTGAACTAAATTTTTAGTTATATCTGCACGAAAGATAATATACCATTGCAATGTATCGTAAGTGGTCTTGGAATGCAACTTATAACCCCTGGACCATAATTTCTGAGTTTCTTATATGTCCGATCTATTTAAATATAAATATATATATATATATATATATATATATATATATATATATATATATATATATATATATATATATATATATATATATATATATATATATATATATATATATATATATATATATATATATATATATATATAATATTTATTAAATATTAATGTATTCAATTCATTCAATGAACACCTACAGTTTACCCTGGAAACAGAAAACCAAAGGAGCATTCCATTTTTAGATACCAGAGTAATAAGAAATAATAATAATAAAATTGAATTGGATTGGTATCAGAAACTAACTTGTTAAGGTAGATTTGTGAACTTTCATTCTAGTCATCAAATAATCAGAAGTACAACACCGATATAGCAATGAAAAATTGAGTTATACATATTTCTGAGGAAAAATAAAAAAAAACCACTTAAAAAAACTAACTGATATCTCTGCTAATAATGGGTACCCTAGAGGTCTATTAAATAAACTTACTCACAGTACTCACTTCTATGACGGTCCCACGGAAGAAGCAAATATAATATTTAAATACAAGAGATTGCCGTATGTTGGTGAAGTGACACAGTTAATTATGAACATATTTAAGAATTTTCCAGAAATAAAAATAGCAAAGTATAATACCCATGATAGCTCGAAACTATTTACTGGAATGAAGTATAAAATACCATTACAATATAAAAATAATGTCATCTATAGAAAACCATGTATGGAATGTGACAGTAGTTACATTGGTCAAACGCAGCAGTGTTGAAACAAAGGTTGACGCGTTGAGGCCTCGGTAGACCAGCGGTAAGGTGAACCGCCTTATACCGTTTGTAAACCGAGGATTGTGGGTTCGAGTCCCACCTCGCTCTTGGGTGTTGTGTATGTCCGGAATTTACTGGTTATTTATGATTAAAAAAATTGTGGGGTAATGTACATAGTTTACAACCCATTGGCCGTTCGGAACCGGCGTTAAACTGTAAGTCCCTCGAGTTAAAAAAAAACAAAAAAAAAAAAAAAGGGTGACGCAACATAAGAGTGAACCACTATCAAAAAACTGGGGCATCATTTTAATTTCGACAATGTCAAAATACTAGAAACAGAATAAATATATATATATATATATATATATATATATATATATATATATATATATATATATATATATATATATATATATATATATATATATATATATATTATATATATATATATATATATATATATTATATATATATATATATATATATATATATATATATATATATATATATATATATATATATATATATATATTATATATATATATATATATATATATATATAATATATATATATATAATATATATATATATATATATATATATATATATATATATATATATATATATATATATATATATATATATATATATATATATATATATATATATATATATATATATAGGTAAATTCAACATAAAAATGCCATTTGCTTCTGCTAAATTCAATACATCAACCAAAATATAACTGTCGTCGTTGTTCAATATCAACAGAATTTTATGTTCGTCGGATGAACGGGTGTGCTTCACTTAGTGACGCAAGAAAATTATTAAGTTAGACCAACTACTAGGATGGGCCATACCTACACTGCCTGCAGGTACAACTTTTTATATGTGCTCCTTAAAATGAACTCTCGGGAAGTCTGGAGGAATTTAATTCCCCACTACTTTCATTGAAGAGATGTTTGTTATGTTAAGTCAATTTCTCCTGACGTCATACATTTCACTTGTTGAAGGTCTTTTGTAGTTATAATTCGAACAGGAACATGAACTGTTGACATTCCACTTTCGTCTAAGTTGTGAACATCTAGTCCAAAATTATATCGTTATAGAACTCTACATTTGTCCAATTATCAAAACAACTTCATATTCTGAAATTCTATGTTATTAATTTTTCGTAACTACTGCAATTAATTTTATATCCGGAAATTTGGTTTTTAGGGATTGTTGATTTATTATTCTTAATATGTGTTCCTTCATTATATATAATGTTATATATATATATATATATATATATATATATATATATATATATATATATATATATATTCATGATATATTGAACTATCGACCTATTTCTATTTTAAGCGTGTTATCTAAGGTCATAGAAAAAATTGTTATGGGTCGAATGGTTGACTACTTGAATAAATTTAAGCTTCTAACCTATTCCCAACAGCTTCAGATCCGGTCACTCAACGGAAACGGCGGCCATCTCGTTTGTAGATTATGTGTATAGCAACCTAGATATAGGACATTCTGTGGCTGGTCTGTTCTTCGACCTGTCGATAGCATTCGACGTTCCGGCCTTCGATTTTATGATAAACAAATATTATAATCTCGGATTCAGAGGCGTGTTTCTTGATTGGCTCCATAGCTTTATCTCAGGTAGGACTATGATTGTTAGGGTCCATGATGCATTATCTGAAGCATTTAATATAAGTTCAGGTGTACCCCAGGGTTCGGTCCTTGGTCCCCTGCTATTTATTCTGTTTGTAAATGATCTTCCAGATCACTTTCATGGAAGTAGAGTGACGCTATTTGCAGATGATACTTCATTGGCTGTCTCCGCTGAGAGTCCGGAGAAACTCTCTCTATTGTGTGGTAGTTTGGTGCAGTCCTTTACAGATTGGTGTCGTAAAAATGCTTTGATTGCAAATATTGAGAAAACCGACTGTATATTTTTTAGCATTAAAAACTTAAGTCGGACATTGACTGTTCAGTTTGGTAGCTCATCAATCACCTCTAAGGATCACGTTAAATTCCTGGGGGTACACATTGATCGAAACCTGAGATGGTGTCATCATATTGATGCTCTATGCAAAAAATTGAGTAAAGCTTACTACGCTATAAATCAAATAAAGAACTCTCTTCCCTTGGCATCGGTTTTAAATGTTTACTATGCCTTATGTTACAGCCACATTTCTTACAATATACTGCTCTGGGGCCTCTCCACTGATGTAAGTCGGATATTTGTGGCGCAAAAACGTATTATGCGTATGATGTTTGGTCTTGACCCTCGTTCCTACTGTAGGCCGTTGTTCGCGTCATATGGGATACTGACTGTTCCATGTATATATATATTGAAGAGTTTATTGTATGTAAAGGAAAACCATAGCAACCTTGTGAAATTGTCCAGTTTTCATGGATACAACACAAGAAATCCCGAAAAGCTGCTACTTCCTACTCACAGAACTTCCAAATATGAATATTTACCAACATACAAAGGTACTAAACTCTTCAATCATTTGCCTGATGCCATAAAATGCTTAACGAATATTGAATTTAGAAATGTAGTTAAGTTGAAGTTGATCAAGAAATGTTACTTCACTGTAGATGAATATTTCAATGATTGTGATTTCTGATTACCTTGTAAGTTGACTCAAAAGATTAATAAAGATTATTATTATTATCATTATTATTATTATTATTACCGATGTGGAACGCTATATTTATATCCTTTCCCGAAATAAATGATTCAAGTGATGTGCTTGGAGTTGATATAAAATTGAAAATTGTACAAACATTATACTAAATAAATAAAAAATCTGTACAATGAAAATGTCCGGTGTGTGTAAAATTAATTGTAGCAGTTGCGAAAAATGAAACATTGGTAAAACTTTGAGAAAATGAATTTTTCATTTATAATTTCAGAACATAAAGGTGGATCTGATAATAAAAATGTAGATTTTCAGTATGCAATTCATTTAATTAATAAGAACCACTAATTAAGTTCAAACTTAGAAATATTGAACAGCTGGTAGAAGGGTTTGGAATTAAATCCTCTTATATCATTACAAACTAATAAATTTGAATAAATACTTTGGTCTTCTCCTGAATGGTCAAGTATACCTCACAAATAAAATATTTTCAAACTTTTTTTTTTCCCTAAATATTTTACAGAAGCTACTAGATCTATAAAGGTAACTGAATAATAGCACTATTGAGTCAGCATCTGACGATAAAGTGAAACTTCGAAGCAACACAGCATGCATTTTAATGAATATAATTATGTGACAATTATTAGCAGGAGTGTTTCATTAGGAATATCAATTTTCACCAAGTATCTGCCTCATCAACAAATGTATGTTTACGTTTATTCATATATATTTCTACATTGCATGTTGTCTAGAGGTTGGAATTATGATAAAATTTTTGGAATTTCGGATGTATGCGAAATATAATAACCACAATATCCGATAACCGTTGAAATTATATAACAAAATATTTTTCTCATAATAAATATTCCCCTGACATATCGTCTCCATTAATTTTTGCTGCTAGAGATGGTGTCTAAGTTGCTTCTCGATCCAAGATGTATATTTTGTAACATCTGTTAAAATGTTAGTAAAAGTATTCGTGTGGCATCCTATCCCTTTCGATATAATTCCAATTTGAGTATACTTTCCTGAATCACTTGGATGAGAACATACTAACGGACCTCCTCCATCTCCCTGAAACAAAATTCCGTTTGACTTATTATAATTGGAAATTAAATTAAATTTAGTGATTATTTAGAGTTCCCCGTACCTCGGGGTTGATCGGTCTGCCATGATTTTTGTTCTCATGTCGTAGGTAAGACACAATGCTGGTAAACTCACAATCAATGGATGAAAGAATGTTTATTTACATGT
>JARQZK010002315.1:0-45000 GCA_030704885.1 Cynegetis impunctata | reverse complement strand
CAGCTTCTAGTCTTTCTCTTTCCCTTTTCATGACTTCCTACGTTTATGCTACATTCAGTAAAATGCTTTGGATGATTGTTTCATATATTCTTTTCTTTGTCTTCTTATGTAGCTGGTTTGACCATAACACTGGGTTTACCTTCGCTATGGCTTGTTTAGCTTGACTAATCCTGTGGAAAATCTCCTTCTTGCTTTTTCGATATTTTCACTCCTATATACGTGTACTCTTCACATCCTTGTATTGTTTCGTCGTTTACTAGTAAATCCTCTAGAGGGGCTTGAATTAATAAGTATTGAGTCTTGGACAAATTGATTTTTAATACGGCTTCCATAAATGCTTCAGTTACCTCTCGCATCATATATTCAATATCATGCGCGCCATTTGCAATCATAATCTGATCGTCGGCATATAGAAGAGTGTACAAAACACTTTTTTCAATCTCTAAACCCATATTATCGCACTTATTTTTCCACGATTTCAGTACTTCGTTTAAATGAATTTTGAATAGCGTCGGCGATAAACAGCACCCTAGCCTTAGTCCTTTCGTAGGGTTCATAGTCCTTGACAGTCTGTTTCTTACTTCAATTTATATATTCCTCTATATAAAGATCTCATTGCTACTGTATACTTTGCATGAACTTATGGAGAAATTTTCAGCACATCAAAGAGATTTTTTAGTGGTACCCTATTATTTGTTTTATGCTGAATATGTTGTTTGTGCAAGACCTTCCTGCCGTAAAACCGCTTTGCTCTTCGTCTATCACTATATCATTCTCCAGTCTCTCTTTTATTACTCGACCGTACAGTCCTTCCATGGTAGCACTAACACTTATACCCCTGTAGTTCTTACAATCTCGCTTTGACCCTATTTTGTGTATTGAAGTCAAGTACGCCATCTTCCATTCCTTTCGTGGGTATTCTCTCTCAATTTAACATTTATTAAATATTGCTTGTATTACTTCAATTACTGAATCTGTGGTATTTTTTAGTAACTCTTCTGGGATACCTCCAGGTCCTGGAGATTTTTCGTTTTTCATTCTCATCAAGGTTTTATTTATTTCTTCAACTGTTATGCTTTCAATGTCTTCATTCATTTCGGTTTATTCTCCTTCTTCTCATTTAAACTCGTGTCTGTGTTCTGTTAACATCTCTTCATAGTATTCTTCCCATTCTTTCATTTGAATGTTTAGTTTGTTCTGATTGTTCCGCCTTGAATGTGAAATAATCTGCCATGCCATCCTTGTTCGCTTTCCTCCGATGTAGTTCTCAATGTCTTCACATTTTTCATACCATCCTTCAGTCTTTGCTCGTTTAGCAATTACTTCAGTTTATCTGCTAACCCTAGCGTATATGTTTGTGCCTCTGGGTCTTGAGTTGCTAACCATCTTTCATTACACCGTTGCTTTTCTTTAACTATATCTTCAACTTCCTTATTTCGCCAGAGTTCTTATGCAATTTTTACGTTCTTTTTTCCAATGATTCAAAAGCTGCTCCACGTATTGTTTTTTTTAAGTCGTTGTGTAAGATTTCTGCTGAATGGTTTTCTAATTGCTCTGTTTTTGCAGCGAGTCGTAACTTATACATAAATTTTTTTGAATCTTCTTGGAGTAAGTCCAGATTATATTTTCTATCTGATATAGTCTCTTTCAAGTCGCTGCTTTGGCTTATATTATCTTTATGAAAAGTACCCAGAAGTTTCGCTTTTAACCAAAAAATTATCGCTTTCCACATACTGCACCTCTATAAGCTCCTACATCTAAAACTTTGACTTTGGACTGTTATCATGTAATAACATAGTGTATTAAAGACTTGTCCACGTAAATTTGTGAATATATCGGTGGTTGAAGAATCCGTTTGTTATGTTCAGGGAATTTCGTTCGCACATATTATACCCTTAAAAGGGACCGTCGGCTTGCTTTTCATCGGAGGCACTGGGTGGTGGGACCTAAGGGCGCCACGTAATTTTTATAATTGCATTCAAGTAATGAGAAATGAGAAATAAATCTTAGTAAGTTCATAAAAATACGAAAAAATGAAACAAGTCGAAAACTTAGACTTATAATACATAACTTCGAAGCAGGTGAATACAGGATAAAATTATAAATAGCTAGTTAAGGAAGAAAAGAATAATAATCATATAGTAATAGTTAACAGTAGAATAAGTAAAATAATTAATTACAGAAGCGTAGCGCTACGTTCCCCTCACATAGTATAATTTAATTACTAACAAAGATAATTTCTATTTCTTGAAAGTTGATACACACAAAAAAATATTATTTTTGAATTAAGTTTTCCACTTCCTTCGGGATGAGGCAACTAAGATTTTTCAAGTGGTTCTAAGATAACAGGAATGCGGATACACTTGGCAACGTAGGCTTCTGCATTCAGCGTCAAATTGAAGGTATAAATCGACTTACCCCGACTTGAAGTAAATCTATGAAAAATTATGACAAAAAGACAACCTCTTATCAATCGTCAGGTTTTAGCTGTTGAGCATCCAATCAAATTTTTGAGTTGAAACCAAAGTTAAGGTTGAAATGGAAAAAATCTGAAGTACAAAATGAAGTACCAACTGAAGTACAAACTGAAGTAAATACTGAAGTGGATATTCGAATATCCTCTATTGAATTAAAGCTTCACTGAAAGAAAAGTATTTTTTGCATCATTGCGTGGCCAGAAAACTTATGTACTTGCATTTACTTACATAGTATGGCACATCCACAATCAAAAAACTAAAAAAATGCAATTTCGCCTTCGGTATTTAATCACACTAACTGTGAAGTGTTCACTAGCAAAGGTAAACGGAAAATGATTTAATTTGCCAGATGCAATATCTTTCTCTCAATGTGCTCTCAAATTCTCAAGGACGTTTCACCGATTGTGTAAGGGTTTATTCACTTACAAAGACACGAAAATTGCTAACTATAATAGACTCGGAAAATTTTACCGTCACAATATCTAATAGCCTAGTGCCATTATCGTTCACTATTTCTTTCCCGTAGTCCCGTACTGCTGGATCGTTTTCCCACCCTTGCATTCAAATCCCCTAGTAACACAATTTCTTTCCTGTCACTTAATGTGAGTATGTCGGTAAGTTTATTCTCGTATTCGTCTTTTATATTTACTGTGGAATCGTCCGTAGGTGCATACACCGCTACGATTACAATTGTATGGCCCCAGATTTCCAGTTCCATTTTTAAGAGTCGTTCATCTATTTCTTTTCAGTTTTTAATATGGTTTTTTCTCTTTCGAATAGCTGAAGAGACGCCTGCTTTTGCTCTTTTATGCTTTTCTCTAAGTGCAGGTAATTTCCTATCTGTTCATAATCTCTTTATAATTTGTTTTGAAAATCTCAATAACACTTAAAAGAGTGAAGATTTTTGACGAATAATATTTAATATACCTACTCCTGATGAACTCTTTAAGTACTAAGCAGTGTTGATATGGGTTTTGAATTATGAACGTGAGCCACCTTCATCAAGTTCGTGAAAAGCCTTTACATGTCAAAAGTTCGGTGTTGCTTCAATCCTTACTATTGTCAACAAGGAGGCAACCGTTGAGTAAAATATTTAGCCATCTGAATCTAATATCACATGGTTCATTTAAGAAGCCAGTACAAAAAAACCAATAAAAATTCAATGATAGACAAAGAATTGACAGTTTATACTTTTTTGAATCCTCCTTACTGTTCCTTTAGCTACTTCAGTATACCATTTCATTGCTCTGGTGGACGTGTTTAGAGAAAAATGTATTTTTCCCAAAACTGGCAATTCCTCTGATTCTTTGTATATTATAAAATTTGTATGGGTCATTGTTCTTGGCTCCTTAAAGGAACCATGTGATATTAGGTTTCGCTTCAGTAGGCTTAATATTTCACCTGACGGTTGCCCCCTCTCTGGATTCCGCTCATGATACATTCGCAATGATAAAGCTATATTTTCATTCGCCTCTATGAGATATTTGAGCATATAATACTATTCGAAATATTGATATATTTTAATAAATTTTTTCTCAAAAATGACAACAATAAGTAATTCTATGTTACCATGCCAATATTTGTAGGTTGATATTCTCAAAGATTTTATGGTTTTTCAAAGCTTACTCTGATAAAATTTAGATTTGAAAGCAGTTTTGACGGCATGTCTTACTTAATTTGAACAAATCATATCTTTTTGTCACACACACAATGTAAAAGTCACAGCAAACTATGATAAATTTCAAGAACGTGAAATATTGAAAAAATTAATAATAAACCTTGCGTGTGGTACATCAATCTGAAGAAAATATTTATATGGATTTTAAGAGGAGAATAAAATATGGCATGTTCCATAAAAAAAATTATAAGTTTGTGTTATATCTCAAAAACTAAATATAATTTGACATGTTGGTTTTCAGTAATGGATTGGTCTTTAAAAAAAAAACTAAAAAAAAGACTTCTTCGAAAAATCGAGAATTTCCATAATAAAAAAGATATGGTGACTTTTCAAAGATGCAAACTGTATCAAAAAGCGGTTTTTATATTTCAACTTGTCTCGAAAATCGAGGCCAGTAAATTTCTATTAGTTTTTGGCTATCTATGCTAGAAGTACCCTAAACCCCTAAATCCCATCGAAATTGGCCTACCCTGTATAATGGGCGTATATTATTTGTTGATTTTACCTTAGATACGGTTGCTATAAATACACACATTATGCCCTAGGGCGTTACGATCGGGCATTATGGTTCATAATGCTTCATACCTACTATGAGAAGGAAAATGGAAAGTATAGGAGTATTGAACCGATTTTAAAATCGATTTTTCATTATAATAAAATAATTTTTTCGTGAAAAATAAAATCCTTTATGCAGCTCGTGCATTACTAGATCCTAACGCCCATCGGGCCAAAGGCCCTCGGGCCGAATGTTACCCTCCGGGCGTTAGGATCTATATAACGCACTTGGTACATAAATAACTATTCTATTTGAATATTTTGAAATTATCAACCCGCTGTGATTTATACAGTTCAGAAACAGTCAAGGGTACAGACGATACCAAGTTCGAATCCCTGGATTTGATATGTAAGTTGTAATTATCGTCCAAGAGGTTCAGTGGTTATGATGCATTCATATTCACTGAATAATGTACACAGTCTACAATCCCACGAGGGTAGATGGTGAAACATATGGAAATACTGGGATGGATTCCACAATTCCCTTAAAAAAATGAAATGAAATATCTTGCAAATAATTATCTCAAAAGGTTTTACACTTGTAGCCGCACATCTAGTCTTCTCATATCTATGTGGACTTGTTTCGTCCAATCTTCTTGTGGTCTTCCTCGCTTGCTCTTATTTGGCAGGTTGGTTGCCACTCGAGTATTTTTTTAGACCATCGTTCTCCAATCATTCTGTATGTGGCCATACCATATTAACCTGCATATCTCCATTTCCTGTGTCACTTTTTTATTGATGTTTATTCTTCTTCTAATTTTGTTGTTAGTTATACCTTCCACTCTTAATACACGACAGCTCATTCTTAAGAAATCCATCTCAACAGCTTCTAGTCTTTCTCTTTCCCTTTTTGTGACTTCCTATGTTTCTGCTCCATAAAGTAAAATGCTCTGGACGATTGTTTCATACATTCTTTTATTTGTCTCCTTATGTATCTGGTTTGAACTTCGCTATGGCTTGTTTAGCTTGACTAATCCTGTGGGAAATCTCCTTCTTGCTAGAGGCTTTTTTCGATATTTTCACTCCTAAATACGTGTACTCCTCACATCCTTGTATTGTTTCATCGTTTAATAGTAAATTCTCCATAGGGGCTTGAATTGATTAGTATTTAGTCTTGGACAAATTGATTTTTAATACGGCTTTCACAAATGCTTGAGTTATTTTTCGGATCATATATTCAATATCATACGCGTCATTTTCAATCAGAATCTGATCGAATGACGGAAAGGATTAATATTTTCAACTTCCATTCAAAAATTTGGAATAATTGCAGAAAATGAAAAATCCCGTTCTGGGAAACTTTATTGTTGAATCAAATCACTAAATTACTCGAACAATACTTGAATACTCTGATATCCTCCTCTCCTATTCAGATTGTATAAACAAGCAATTATTGAATATTAGAGACCATTTGTTGATGTAAATCTATTTAAACTAGAAATTAAATGAAAACGCTTGTTTTTAAGGAATTCAAACTAAATTTGATTATCAAATCATGAAAAATATACAAATAATTGATGGAATCCGTCATAACTTCATGATAATTTAACATGATGAACAAAAACAAAAATTGAATTTACTACGTTTATTATCACAAGAATACTTAGAAAAATGTAACACAGCGATTGCAATTTCGGTCACTAGACCATCATCGGGCAGATTGAGTTAAGAACTGAATACATAATTATACATTTGCACTCACGGGTGGGAAAGAATTATTGCAGGTACCTAAATAGACGAAAGGAACACATTTCAAGAAGGGCTAATAGATGTGGATTTCCCAAATTGATTCAATGAAATTTTTTGAGAAAAATCATTATTGTTTGAATACACTAAATATAGGAGAATGTATCAAGTCAATCTCGTCGTTCAGCAAGATATATTTTGCATTATGATTGAGTTTAAACATTTCTAATGATTTTAAGTAAGTAAGTTTGGTTTCTTTCGGTAATTTGACCATAATTTGAAAGAAATTTTTCCACTATTTGTGGAAACGGGTGGTGGTTTTCACGGCAATTATTTGAAAACGTTGAATCCGTTTTATTTTTCAAAAAAGATTGTTGGTGTCCTCTAAATCTTGTCTTGAACGATCGACCAGTCTGACCTATATACACTCCTTTACATACAGGACAAATCAACCTATAAACTCCTGAACTCTCAAATTTTGAAGTGATATCTTTGGCATTCAATAAAAATCCTGAGAGATTTGTCTTAGCTTTGACAGCAATTTTAATATTACATTTAGGTATGACAGTAACAATTTTTTCTGATTTTTCTGAGGACCAAAATATGTCAAAGATGTTGCTAATGTCATACCTAAATGTAATATTAAAATTGCTTTCAAACCTAAGACAAAACTCTCAGGATTTTTATACAATGCCAAAGATATCACTTCAAAATTTGAAAGTTCAGGAGTTTATAGGTTAATTTGTCCTGTATCTAAAGGAGTGTATATAGGTCAGACTGGTCGATCGTTCAAGACAAGATTTAAAGAACACCAACAATCATTTTTGAAAAATAAAACGGATTCAACGTTTTCGAATAATTGCCGTGAAAACCACCACCCGTTTCCACAAAAAGATTACTTTCAAATTATGCACAAATTACCTAAAGGAACCAAACTTACTCACTTAGAATCATTAGAAATTTTCAAACTCAATCATAATGCAAAAGATATCATGCTGAACGACGAGATTGACTTGATACATTTTCCTATATTTAGTGTATTCAAACAATAATGATTTTTCTAAGAACATTTCATTGTACCAATTTGCGAAATCCACATCTTTGAACACTTCTTGAAATGTGTTCCTTTCGTCTATTTAGGTACCTGCAATAATTCTTTTCCGTCCATGAACGCAAATCTGTAATTATGTATACAGTTCTTAACTCAATCTGCCCGATGATGATCTAGTGATCGAAATTGCAATCGCAATGTAATATTTTTCAAAGTATTTTTTATGATAATAAACGTAGTAAATTCAAAAATATACAAGTTGGCCATAGTCAATTTAATATACTACATAAAAATATTAAGGAGAATTCTTCATTAATTTATTTCCCGACGAGAATTCTTCATTCACAATCCAACAGAGAATTAAATAAATCGTCAACTCACCCCGACTCAAAATCTGCATTCGGCTGTTTCGATCTTATTAGATCAGTACAGCTTATTCGCCTTGAATTAAAGAATTCTTCGTGTTCACTCTATGTAGTATATCAAATTGACCATGGTCAACTTGTATATTTCTCATGATTTGATGTTGAAAATAGCGAAAAGTATTTATCGAGCGCACTCTCGTGAGTATGTCCATAGTTTTCAAAAACGCTAAGTAAGCGTGCTTTGAAACCACATACGACTCAGTTGCAGAGTAGAAATTTTATGTCAGGAAGTATGCATTCTCGCGACGGGATTCTGCATGTTCGATCTGAGCGGTGAATTGTTGGTTTCCAATATCCTTGGTGGAGGACACTCTGGGTTGTTATTCAGATAGTATTGTCGACCATGATTTGTATTGGGGAATAATAATAAATTTGTTAATTCACTCCGAGTCAAAAAAGCTGCATCTGTGAGATCAAAAGAGCTGTGTGCAGATTTTTTATTTATTATTTATTATACTTTTTAAATTATTGAAGAATTTTTTTTGTCACTTTATGTATTATATTCAAATTGGCCATGGTCGACTTGTATATTATTTCTGATTTAGTTTTTAACTTCATATAATATGTCAATCGTGCTTCACAAAATTTGTAGATAAGGTCATCTGCTCGAATCTCGAGATTCTCTCTCACACACACACACATACACACAAACACACACACACACACAAACACACACACAAACACACACACATAAACACACACAAACACTCACACACAAACACAAACACACACACACAAACACACAGTTCTAGCAGAGGAAAGACGGGCCCTTTACCAACGGAAAAGGTCAACTGCACTGAGCCCTGAAGAACTCAGAATTGAAGAACGGCAGAAGACAACTACAATGGGATGCTGCAGAGAAGGGTAGGTGGACGCACCGTCTCATACCTCGGTTCGACATTTGGCTTAATCGGAATCACGGCGAGGTCAATTACTATCTTACGCAGATGTTGTCGGGACACGGGTGTTTTCGAGAGTATCTACACCGTTTTAAGCACGATGACTCTTCGGAGTGCCCGGCCTGCCCAGGAGTTGCTGAAGATGCGGAGCACGTCTTCTTTGTATGTCCTCGTTTCGATCCACAGCGTGAAGAGTTGGAGAGGATCCTGAACCAGAGAATGCAACCAGATTTACTAGTTAAAGCAACGTTGTCACCTGAAGCTGCCTGGAACGCTACCAACTCGTTTGCAACCGAAGTCCTCAAGGACTTGCGTTCCACCGAAAGAAGAAGAGCAAATAGCAGAAGATAGAAGGAAGGAAGTTAACACCTTAGCCACCAGAAGGAAGAGCAGTAGCTAGATCCTCCCTTCACGAAGTAATGCCTGACGGCGGTTTTCATGTGAGATTAGAGGAAATAAGGAAAAGGGGTTTACGGTTCAGTGAGTAGGGACGTTAGCGTCGAGTTTCACTATGACGCTACGTCGAGTCGTCACATATCCAGGCCAAACAGCTATGCCTGGAATCCGTAAAAAGGATTCCCTCCCAAAAAAAACACACTCACATAGACAGACAAAAAGAGAGAAAATAGAAAGCAGTGGGCATAACTCTGTTTCTATACGTGATGATTTCAACCAGTCAAGCCACATGAAGGTGCTTTGTTGTAATAAATGGATTATTGAATTTTATTTTTTAAGTTACTTATGCTGCATATTTGTGCCAAGCGTGTATTTTCAAGTGTGAAACGTGCTACTCGGTATATTCCAAAACTTGAGATTAGTTACTAATTGATAATTTATTTTACTTTGACAGCAATAAAAATTCAAGGCAACCAGAGATGAATGATAAATTTGTTCACATTTGAGGTGTTATTCGTTAACTTGATATCTGAGTTTTGTGTCGAACATAGTGGCAACAGTGAAAAGCTTCATCACAATGTTTAATCCACCAGTGGTGTTGATGAAATTGATAAAAATATTGCTACTTCTTTTCTTTGTAAACGCAATTGGATCGTCAGTAAGTTTTTTCGAGTATCTCAGAAAATTGTTACTAAACATTCTTCAGAACGAAAAATGATTCTAATGAATATCTCACTTTTTCATCATTACTTCCTAAAGTAGTTCTACGTATCTCTTTTATACTTCCAGTTATTATAATTTTTACAATTATTATCGATTACAATTTTTTCAAATTAAAAAGTATTTCTTGTACAATTTTGTCAGTGAGAGAAAATTAAAATATGAAAAAGTTAATTTTGTTGATAGAGATTCGAAATATTTATTTATGTTTCTACTTAACTCCAGCTCGTTTTTCATGAATTGAGAGGAAATGTAATTTGAATCACCTAAGAATTTTGAAATAGAGTATAAGAAAATACTCATTCTATTAAAACTGACATTTTGTTGCATACGTCAATTTCATTCGAGAATTTCGACTACACAATTCTTCTTCGATATTACAAGACGTATCATTCAACCAACATTAAATGTTACATATAACATTTCTGATCTACGAGTTAATTAATACGACCTCTACTAATAGTGCAGTCATTGAAGCTTTTTAGCTCAGAAATTTTTCACTATGAACCGATTCACATGAAATTTTGGAATTAGGCTTATCTTGCCCTTAACTTCAAAAGTGATATTGACTCGAATTCCGTTTTCACCCTGGGAGTGGTTGCTACCCCTTTTCGGTGGTGAAAATTTTTTTTCTAATTTTTTTTTCAAAATAAATTCGGAATTTTCAGTTTACTAATTTTTAGTTTACTAAGTAGAAAAAAATACGATAGTTTTTGGGCCATAACTCCTTCAATTTTGAAGCCATCACAACTTATGTAGTGAAAAACCTTTTATTTCGAAACGATGAAGGGTCAAACAGCTCGAGAGAGACTGTGATTGCGTTACCGCGCGCTCTTTAAACAATCATATCTCCGTCAAGTTTTGTGTGACAGGATAAAAAAAACCAAAATTTTTGTCAAAAAAGCCCTATATTTTTTATTATCACACTTTTTTACGTATCTTTCATAATTTGTGAGATATTATGAAAAGAAGGTAGTTTTTTAAAAATTCGAAATTTTTTTTTTTTCTTAAAATCGTGATTTTTTCGGAAAATATGTGCTCCAATGCAGCCAAAGTGCTAGAATTCATCAAACTCTTTCTATTGAAGTTAATTCTAGACGCAATACGTTTAATTTTAATTTTGGTGGAAATGGCACTTATAAAACCCATTGATTAGAAAAAAAATTATTAGATGTTCCTGTTTTTTTCATTACTGATCACTCATTTCACGTGCAAAAGACTTTTAACGATCCTCATTTCAAAGCATATTTCAAACACTATAAATTGCTTTTTCATACGCATGCATAACATTTTTTTGCTTTCCGCTACATGGCATTGAATACATCGATTAAATTTCAGACAAATTAAAAAACGGCTTTGATCTTCAATATCTCGCTTGATAGACTTAGAACACTCTATAAAAAACCGATTTGTTAATTTTTTCATTTGCTACAATTTTGTTCAGTATAATATCATCATTAAAATGCATATTTTTGGAGATATTTTCAAAAAACCGTTGAAAATCGTGGAAAAATTCCGAATTTTCAATTGCCAATAACTTGAAAAGTATTGGGTTTCTGAAAAAATTTTGAAACATTTTTTGCTTAAAATTAGGTCTTCTATCGATGTCTGAGGTTATTTTGAAAACAAATTTTCCACCACCAAAAAGGGGTGGCAACCATCCCCAGGGTGAAAACGGAATTCGGTTCAATATTACTTTTGAAGGGTAAGATAAGCCTAATTCGAAAATTTCATGTAAATCGGTTCATAGTAAAAAATTTCGGAGGTAAAAACCTATTTTACGCTTCAATGACTGCACTATGAGCTTTAAAGATAGATAGTTTAACTCAAATTTTCTTTCAAAAAATGAGGACAATCTGATTCACTTGATGTCGTTTGCACCATCACTTCCTGAAGTAGTTCTACGTATCTCTTATATAGATCCAGTTATTATAATTTTTACAATTATTATCGATAATTTTCATCTGCCACTCGGATCTCATCATCATGCATTTCAGATAACCTAGCTACTTCCTATTAAAATTATATGTATAGTGTAGAATTCGTGTCGAGGAATACATATTCAGATAACCTAGCTACTTCCTATTAAAATTATATGTATAGTGTAGAATTCGTGTCGAGGAATACATATTCAGATAACCTAGCTACTTCCTATTAAAATTATATGTATAGTGTAGAATTCGTGTCGAGGAATACATATTCAGATAACCTAGCTACTTCCTATTGAAATTATATGTATAGTGTAGAATTCGTGTCGAGGAATACATATTCAGATAACCTAGCTACTTCCTATTAAAATTATATGTATAGTGTAGAATTCGTGTCGAGGAATACATATTCAGATAACCTAGCTACTTCCTATTAAAATTATATGTATAGTGTAGAATTCGTGTCGAGGAATACATATTCAGATAACCTAGCTACTTCCTATTAAAATTATATGTATAGTGTAGAATTCGTGTCGAGGAATACATATTCAGATAACCTAGCTACTTCCTATTAAAATTATATGTATAGTGTAGAATTCGTGTCGAGGAATACATATTCAGATAACCTAGCTACTTCCTATTAAAATTATATGTATAGTGTAGAAATTCGTGTCGAGGGAATACATATTCAGATAACCTAGCTACTTCCTATTAAAATTATATGTATAGTGTAGAATTCGTGTCGAGGAATACATATTCAGATAACCTAGCTACTTCCTATTAAAATTATATGTATAGTGTAGAAATTCGTGTCGAGGAATACATATTCAGATAACCTAGCTACTTCCTATTAAAATTATATGTATAGTGTAGAATTCGTGTCGAGGAATACATATTCAGATAACCTAGCTACTTCCTATTAAAATTATATTGTATAGTGTAGAATTCGTGTCGAGGAATACATATTCAGATAACCTAGCTACTTCCTATTAAAATTATATGTATAGTGTAGAATTCGTGTCGAGGAATACATACTCAGGGAACCTAGCTAAGTCCTATTAAAATGATAGTTATAGTGTAGAATTCGTGTCGAGGAATACATATTCAGATAACCTAGCTACTTCCTATTAAAATTATATGTATAGTGTAGAATTCGTGTCGAGGAATACATATTCAGATAACCTAGCTACTTCCTATTAAAATTATATGTATAGTGTAGAATTCGTGTCGAGGAATACATATTCAGATAACCTAGCTACTTCCTATTAAAATTATATGTATAGTGTAGAATTCGTGTCGAGGAATACATATTCAGATAACCTAGCTACTTCCTATTAAAATTATATGTATAGTGTAGAATTCGTGTCGAGGAATACATATAACTAGCTTCCTTGGGAAGTTTTTCAATAATATTTTTAATTATTGAAGAACTTCTCATGTTCACTTTATGTATTATATTGATTTGACCATGGTCAACTTGTATATTTTTCATGATTTGATTTTGGATATTGCAAAAATCGCAACTAGTATTTACGGAACTCACTCTCGTTAGTATGCCCTATATTATTGAAAACGCTATGTTAGCATGCTTTGGAATCACATACGCCACAGTTGCAGAGTAGACATTTCATGTGAGGAAATATGTATACTAATGATTTTATATTTTTCACTTGTATATTATTTGTTGATTTTACCTTAGATACAGAATCCTTGTCGTATACGACTCTGGATTTCTCCGGCAATGAATTATTCGCAGCTTTGGCTGCATTTTCTATGATATTCTTGAGTAAATTCATTTTCACTTCCATTATTTCTATAAGATTACACAAAGAAAGCAGCAATGGCATTCACTAACAGACCGTGAGCTAGCGCACATGAATTTGGAGTCATCGATAAATGTCTGGCATTTAGAGGTATGAAAAGTGTAATTCATTTGATGAAAATGAGGCTGGTTTGAAGGGCCGACCCGTGTTCGAAAATTTGGAAAATCAATTTCCTTTTGCATAAATAAATTAATTTTTCACTGATCTCAAAGTGTCTGGCATTTGATACAGAAATAGACATCAATAAGCAACTCCCAATTTTCAAATGCCAGACGGTTTCAAATAGTCGAAAGGGTGATTCATAGGGGTGAAGTTGCAGAACGAAAAGTAAAAATTCATCGTTTTCTTTTTGTCTGGCAATCGAAACAATAAAAATTATTGTCATGAAAATCATGAAAAAAAATTGCCAGACGGTTTCCAGTGTTCGGAGTCGAGTTTCTCTGTGGAAAATTATGTGAAAATTTTTTATATTTTTCAATGATATTAATGTACAAAATAAGAGGGCCATTGTGTTTGCGGTATCATAAAATGTTATTCATTTTTCAACGCCAGACAAATTGGCCGGTTCGAAAATTTATAAATCTATAGAAAAGTTGTTAAATAATTCATAAAAATTTCATTGATTCACTTTTGTCTGGCATTCTGTATTTGAATTAGAAATAAGCCTGAAAACACAATTTATGAATGCCAGACAAGTTGAGCTGGTCGAAAACGTATAAATAATTAATTAAATATTTATTAATAATAAAAATTAATGAAAACATGTTTTTTTTCCTAATTCAAACGATTCAGTTTTGTCTGGCATTTTGCATTTCGATTGAAAATATATTTTTATACTTCAGGTTGAAATGCCAGACTAATTGGGTTGTTCGAAAATCAGTAAAAAATTAAATTAAATATTGGTAAAAAAATAATGAAAAATTTCAGTGTTTTTTTTGTTCAATCTAATTTCTCTTTTCTTTTCGACTTTTTCCTTATATTATGAGCTATTGCTACTTGAGATACTATTTTTGTTCTAAAGTTTCCGAAATTTGATGCTGCCAACGGAAGTAATTTGCCAATGAAATCTGAGAAATGAGAAAAATCTCTTTAAATTCGAAAAATTCACATTTTAAATCATATTCGAGTTGAGAAATATAATGGCAGGAGAATATTTTTCGAAACATGAATTTTAAGTAACTAAAAAGTGCTTTTTTAAATTAACAAATACTTAATTGAAAATACACTCACAACTTAAATTGAAATTGTCATTTCACTATTATCTTTTTATTTATATTTGTTGTTTTTTATTTCGGGCTTTTGTTTTTCCTCCCTGGCCTACTCTGCATATTCTGACTACCTTGCACTTGCATATTATATTCATTGATTATTATACCCCTATACGTTTTTGTTTGAATTTTTTGAACGAAGAAAACAATTATTCAAAAATCATAAACTTATGTAATTTTATCATTAATTCTTGGAACAGGTCAAATAAATGAAAATAAATAACGGTGTAATGGAGTGTTCCCAGAATTTTATGATAACTATATTTTGTTTCTTCGATATTTTGGTCTGGGAATAAGATATCGAGATACGGTTTTCACTAGCCTTCTTTGGTGTCATAACACTACATTTTTGTGGAAAAGCAGGCATTTAATTTTTCAGAGAAATTGGAAATTTTCTGTTATTATATCAAAAAACGCGCTCTAGCGGTATCACTAAAAACTTGACATATCAGGGATATGATAAGTTTGAGGAAACAATAAATACTTGTCCCAACGAGACCAACTTTGTTAAAATCCGTTCAGTCGTTTAGAAGCTAATTATTTAAAAAAGCATCGATTCACTCCCCACCACTTCATTTCAATAGATACGTCAAAAAGTGTCGAACGAAAATTACTCGAATGAAGCTCAACTTGAAAACGCATATATTTTCGTGATACGTTCACGAGGAGTATTTCAGAGGAAAATCACTTTAAAAGTTTTAGATGGCGGTTACGCCCCCTGGCGGACATCTTGGAAACCTGAAAATAATTTCTAGGATTTTCTGTTGGCCACTTTCGTTATAATATTTTTTAACGAAGTTTTTTAAAAAAAGTCTCTACGATGAATAGTTTACAAGATACAGCACTTTGCATTCTTATCTGGCCACCCAGTACATAACAATATTTATTTATTTATTTATTTATTTAACAACAAGGAATACAAACAGGCTGTGTTGACCAAAAACAGTATTCGCTAAATTACAATTGAAAGGATAAATACTATATGTAATTGACTTAGAATTTAAAATTTATAATTTTTTTTTTTTTTTTTTTTTTTAAATACAATTTTATACAATTTCACAAAAGATAAGATAAGATAAATCCCTATTCCAAAAATTTACGTTTTAAGGTTTTTTAGTTAACGGTCCTGAAGTAGAAAATATGTCAACCTCCAAACCAAAAGCATTTCCAGTTTGTAACATCCTACAAAGCGGGGAATTTTGTGCACTGTTAGTTCTCCTGAAGGAAACACAAAACGAATTTTGTAATCGCAACCGCGGATCTGGAACAGTAAACGAAATGCTCTGCAGAATGCTAGGCACTGACAAAAAATTATTAATTATTTTTTGTAAAAAAATGAAATCTGTTATTTTTCTTCGCTCTGCCAAACTTATTAGTTTAAAAATTTTGCGAGCTTCGATATAGTCATGATTTGAAATATTGACATCGTATCTAAAACCAAGAAATCTTAAAAATTTATTTTGGACACTTTCAAGTCTGCTAATATAGCAAGCGTACATGGGGTTCCAAATCAAAGATCCAAAGTTTAATCTACTAAACACAAAAGAATAGTACAAAGTTAAAAAAGTTTTTTTATATCGAAAGAGTTTACCCTTGCGCAATATAAACCCAAGCATTTTGTTTGAGCTACTTATAACTTTTTCAATGTGCTGTTTAAACAAGAGTTTAGTGTCAAAGGTAACCCCTAAATCTACAATATTATCTACCTCCATAAGCGGCTGGAGGTTAAGCGAATATTGAAATTGAAATACATTTTTCAAAATTTAAAAATAGGTAATTATTATTACAGTAGTCATATAATCTTTTTAAATCTTCCTGAATCATTTCACAGTCTCTTATGCTTCGAATTCTTCTGAAAAATTTAAGGTCGTCAGCATAGAGCAGAAATCTGGTATTTCGAAAGCAGGACCCTATATTGTTCACATAAATAATAAAAAGAAGGGGTCCCAGATGGGAACCTTGGGGAACTCCAGAGGTGCTTGTGAATATTTCAGATGAAAAATTATTTACACAAACAAACTGTGACCTGTTCACGACGTACGACTTCAGCCATCTCAAAAGGCTACCACTCACACCTACCTCGGCCAGCCTCTGTAATAAAACAGAATGATTAATTTTGTCAAAGGCCTTTCGAAAATCTGTGTAAATGGCATCCGTTTGTATACCTTTATCCAAGCCTACTTGCAAATATTCCAAAAAAGAAAGTAAATTAGTTTCGAAATTTCTACCCTTGAAAAATCCGTGTTGCTGCTCTATGATTATGTTTTTGACGTGACTTGACAAGTACTTGTAGATCAGTAATTTCAAAAAGCTTTGGAATTGCTGACAAAATGCTTATTTGGTCGATAATTTTTTATAAGAATCCTTTTGACCAGATTTAAATATGGCCAGTAAATAGATGACACTTTCCATTTATCAGGAAATATTGTGCTTAATAGCGATCTATTAAAAATTAACATAAAGTGGTACTGAGAGACTTTCCGCACATTTCTGCAAAAATATGGGTGGAATATGATCGGGACCAGGTCCTTTAGTAGGATCAATAAGAAGAAAGGGCTTTTCTGTATTTCTTCACGAGCTAAAAATATATTACTTAAATAATCGCTATTATAAATATTTCAATTTGTTCAAAATTTTGATTATTAATATTAAACTCAGGTTCAAAAACACTTTCAAAAAAATTTGCAAAAAGTCTACAAATATCCTCGCCCGATGTTGCAACATTGTTTTCATATGTCATGCTACAAGGAATTCCACAATGGTTTTTCTTGTGTGACATGTATTTAAAAAACTTCCTTGCATCATCTGCAAGGTCCTGCTCAATTTTCTCTTTATAATTATTAAAATCCACAGTAATAAGATACTTAGAACGTGCCCTTAAATATTTAAATTGATTTAAGTCATTTAGATTGTGATACATTTTCCATTTTGTGTGATGATTATTTTTTTGTCTAATTATTTTTATTGTTTCTTTTGAGAAGTAGGGAGGAAATTTTTTGTTTATTTTATATTTAGAAACATGTTCCAAAATGAGTTTTTTAAGTATATTGTAAAAGCTATCTACATTTTTATTTTTATATAAAATAGATGGACATTGCAACGCAAAACTATTCACTCAGGATTCACTAGATTTATTGCAAAACTTTTATTCATTTATTTGTTCATTCTTTAATTTTTTAGGTCGGAAATAGTACCTAAGTACGTTTCCCGAGTAATAACAGCTTATAATATAGGGGAAAAGGCGAAAATAAATGAAAAATTAGATTTTTTCAAAACTTTTTTCATTCATTTATATACTTTCGAACACTTATCTGACATTTTTAATTTAACTTTTAAAGTTTATTTTCTTTGAGAAAAAAAGCACTGAAATTTTCAAAACATTTTTACAATTATTTAATTCGTTTTTTTAAATTAATTTTCGAACAACCCATCCAGGCTGGCATTTCAAGCTAAGGTATAAATATACTACTCCATAAAAAATTGTAAATGATGGACATAAATGAATGGTTTAAATTAGACAAAAAAAAGGAAATTTTTCATTATTTGTTGCTATATTTTCAATTAATTTATACATTTTCGAACAGCTCAACTTGTCTGGCATTTGTATATTGTATTTGTAGTTGTATTTCTAATTGAAATACAAATTGCCAGACAAAAATAAATCAATGAAATTCCAATTTTTTTTTACGAATTTTCTTTCGTCTGGCACCATTTTTCCATTCGCCAATTTGTCTGGCAAATTATCTGTGACGTGAAATGTGTGTATCAATCTTAAGTATTCAAAATGCCAGACAAATAGTGATCACTGAAAAATATAAAAAATTTTCACATAATTTTCCACAGAGAAACTCGACTCCGAACACTGGAAACCGTCTGGCAATTTTTTTTCATCATTTTCATGATAATAATTTTCATTGTTTCGATTGCCAGACAAAAAGAAAACGACGAATTTCTGCATCTTCACCCCTATGAATCACCCTTTCGACTATTTGAAACCTTCTGCCATTTGAAAATTGGGAGTTACTTATTGATGTCTATTTCTGTATCAAATGCCAGACACTTTGAGATCAGTGAAAAATTAATTTATTTATGCAAAAGGAAATTGATTTTCCAAATTTTCGAACACGGGTCGGCTCTTCAAACCAGCCTTATTTTCATCAACTGAATCACACTTTTCATACCTCTAAATGCCAGACATTTAACGATGACTCCAAATTCATGCGCGCTAGCTCACGGTCTATAAATATGATGACAAAAATATTCACAAACGTCAAAATATCAACAAAAGACATGCCTACTATGAGGAGGAAAATGGAAAGTAAAGAAGCAATGAACCGAGTTTGAAATCGATTTTTCATTATAATGAAATAATTTTTTCGTGAAAAATTAAATCTAAAATTTAAAATAGTATATTATATAGAATACTATACTTTGTCCACGACTTCCTCGAAAAAATTTGTAATAATCTCCATTTTCAACAATAAAAATAGTTATCAAAAGCGTTGACATAACATTTCCTGTGTTCACTGAAAACTGCGTACTCACGTAAACGTCAACTATTTCACTTGACATCTATTCCATTCCTTTCTTTCACTCTGATGAAAATGAAATAGATAATTTTGCATTTATCTATATTAATATTAACAGAATAAATATTGAAAATAAACGAAGGCATTGAATCTATAGTTATCTTAGTTACATAAAACCTAAAAATCTAATAACAATACTATCCTAACAATGTGAATGATTTTGAGTGTGACGTCATGCAGTGTATAATAAACCATTATTCACTAGTGATTAATAAGTATAATTGTACTTCAGGAAGCACACGTATAATGAATGATTTATAGTACAGTCGTGGACAAAATAATTTTTTCGTGAAAAATAAAATCTTGTATCGGGCATCGAGCGTTAGGATCTATATAACGCACTTGGTACATAAATAACTATTTCACTCTTTCAGTTAGACCATAAATGAAATCAATTATTAATGAAGAAACAGATATTTCAATCTCACAGGCACTTCCATGTACAATTTCCTAAATATTCCTATAATTTTTAAGCATTTAATGGGCGAAGAACTGTAATGAAGTATCTCAGAATTCCAAATTTTAGTATAATAAGTTACAGGAATACATGAATCATACTAAGGCATAGAATATACCAATTTCGTTACGAAACTTAAACTGTTCAATAAAGTAAGTTTTCAAACTCAAATAGGCTGTTATTTTTAAAGAAAGACAAATACATATATATATATATATATATATATATTTATATATATATATATATATATATATATATATATATATATATATATATATATATATATATATATATTTATATATATATATATTTATATATATATTGATATATATATATATATATATATATATATATATATATATATATATATATATATATAAAGAATTATAAATATATATATATATATATATATATATATACCTATATATACATAGGTACATACCGGGTGTTCACGGAAGGAGGCTAGCCCCTATAACTTTTTGTTTTCGGAGATGAAAGAATGAAATTTGGAGGATCTGTTCAATGCATAAAATGCATTTTTTGACAAGTAGCCCAACTTCATGCCAATTCTGGATTTACCGGAAGTGATATAAACTTTCGATTTTTGAATATATATATGAATATATATATATATATATATATATATATATATATATATATATATATATATATATATATATATATATATATATATATATATATATATATAACGTTTTGATAATTATAAGCAATAACAGGCTTGGTGAATCTCAAAAAACTCGATTTTATTAAAAAGTCAACGTTTTGCCACGACATTCGTGGCTTTTTCAAAACTTTGGAAATATTGAAAATTCTCTGACATTTACTGATTTGAAAAAATTTGAATAGTTAGAAAAGGCTACTATGTTTCAAAAGTTTTGAAAAAGCCAGGATTGTCGTGGCGAAACGTTAACTTTTTAATAAAATTGAGTTTTTTGAGATTCACCAAGCCTGTTATTGCTAACAATTATTATCAAAAAGTTAAAAATAGTTCACAGGCGACAACAATTCAAATATAGTTATTAACGTAACAAGGCTGATATGTAGCAAATAACGGATGAGGTTGGATATTGTAATCCGAGGCGCAACCGAGGATTATAACTAACCGAACCCCGTATCTCGCAATTCTAAAGAAAAATCTCAACGTCCTGAACTCTGTTGTCATGGAACAGTTTGACAATTTCATAAACAACGTCAGTTTTTTGTGTTCTCAAGTTCGCTTTAACGACGAACATGGATGAAATTGATGAAATTGAGGAACAAAATCAAATTCCTTTAGAAATATTGGGAGAATCATGTGCAGTGCAGCGAGTGTTGATTAACTGCCGAAAATAACTCAAGAGCGATATCAAAAAGAATATGAAAATTTTGAAATGTGGCGTAAAAGCAAGAATGTAAAGGTGGTTAAAGAAGATGTATTATTAGACTATGCAAAATGAAAATCAGAGGTTTATTCTCCCAACTCTCTGTGGACCAATTTTCAATGTTGTTTTTGTAAGCAGAATGAAGTTTTGAAATAAATATTTGAACAAGTGATTTCTTAACGGCCGGCGGCCGATAACACTAACCTTTCAATTGTCATCTGAATACCGTTAAATCAATATATATATATATATATATATATATATATATATATATATATATATATATATATATATATATATATATATATATATATATATATATATATATATATATATATATATATATATATATATATTTATATATATATATATATATATATATAGGGTATATATATATATATATATTAAATATATATATATTATATATATATATATATAATATATATATATATATATATATATAGGTATATATATATATATATATATATATAGGTATTATATATACATATATATATATATATATATATATATATATATATATATATATATATATATATATATTAATTTATATATATATATATATATATATATATATATTTATATATATATATATATATATATATATATATATATATATATATATATATATATATATATATATATATATATATATATATATATATATATATATATATATATATTATATATATATATATATATATATATATATATATATATATATATATATATATATATATATATATATATATATATATATATGTATATATACAGGGTCACTCACGGTGGATGGTAGGTTAGACGTTTACGGAGAAGGGGACATGAGATTATTCTGAAAATTTGGTTTCAAGAATAATTGATTTTGCTCTATCGATCTAAAATAATAGTGGCGCTGCGGCGTTGCCGCTTATACTAAAAAGTAGCAGCAACTGTGAAATTTCAAATGAGGCACCCTATATATTATTCCATTTCTTGCTTCTCTACCATTTTACAATTGTTTTTGTATGATATTTCCCTATACCTATCTCCAGAGGTTTTCGAGAAATTGAATGGTTTCCTTATTTTTTTGTGCAAAACATAGCCTCAATTAAATGTTCATTACTAAGGTATTCAGATTCGTAGGACCCTGAAATTTTACATGTAGTTTACCAAGTTCCGACGTATTAGGAATATTCTAAGGACTTTGTTCTCCATTATACAGGGTCCTTCAAAATTTACGATTTTAACGATAAATACAAAAATAGTAAAAAGTGCATTTTTTCGAATATAATACCCTGTATATTATTGAATATCTCGAAAGAAAATTGAAATTTCTTTCAAATGATATATCATGTTCCTATACCTAGAAAGTCAGGGTTCCGAAATATAAGCAAGTTGCTATAAAAATCGGATTATTTAGCCATATTTTATATTAGGTAGCTATGAAATGTCCAGAAAGATGTCATTATGAAAATTTGACAATTAGTCCATCAACAATAAACCGTTCGCGCGTTCATTAACAAAAATTTGATTTGAAAACAATCAAAATGGAAGGCAATAACTATTCTCATGAAGTTTTGATGTTTATTTATTGTACATGGTCAATGTGACCAAATATTAGCAAGAACATGCAGAAAATTCAATGAAATGTATACCTATTGACAACCAATAAAAAAGAGAAAATTTGTACGTTCACAAAATAATTTTATCTGGATGGGGCATCAGCTCATTGCACTGGGAAAGTAACAACTGAGTTGTTCCAAATGTTCGATGATCGCTGGTTTAGACGTTTAGGACAATGGAATTGACCTGCGAGATAACCCGACCTAACGCCAATTGATTTTTACTTGTGGGGTACTTTGAAAAGAAAAGTTTACATTACATCAATAGCCAGTAAACAAGGCCTGCGCCAACGAGTGATCAATTCCATCAAGGAGCTAAATGCCAATGAGATAAAGAGGGCCACAAATCATTCAACAAGTATCCGAATTTTGAAATGTTTGGAAACCAACGGCAGTCATTTTGAACACTTATTATGATCGTTTTCTTAACTTAAATACTTATATCATTGTATTAACATAGTTTATTCCCATTATACCGTTTTGTTATTTCTTATTTTACGTAATGCAAATTGTTTTTTATTAGTTTAGTAAATTTCGTTTCGCTTTCAGTATTGACCCATAAGTGATAAAATTATTTTGTAAACGTACAAATTTTCTCTCGTTTATTGGTTGTCAATAGGTATACATTTCATTGAATTTTCTGCATGTTCTTGCTATTATTTGGTCACATTGACCATGTACAATGAATAACTTCATCAAAACTTCATGAGAATAGTTATTGCCTTCCATTTTGATTGTTTTCAAATCAAATTTTCGTTAAAGAACGCGCGAACGATTTATTGTTGATGGACTAATTGTCAAATTTTCATAATGACATCTTTTTTGACATTTCATAGCTACCTAATACAAAATATGGCTAAATAATCCGATTTTTATAGAAACTTGCTTTTATTTCAGAAATCTGACCTTTTAGGTATAGGAACACGATATATCATTTGAGAGAAATTTCAATTTTCTTTCGAAGTATTCAATAATATATAGGGTATTACATTTGAAAAATGCACTTTTTACTATTTTTGTATTTATCGTTAAAATCGAAAATTTTGAAGGACCCTGTATAATGGAGAAAAAATTCGTTAGAATAATCCTAATACGTCGGATTTTGGTAAACTACAACTAAAACTTCAGCGTTCTACGAATCTGAATACCTTAGTAATGAACATTTAACTGAAGCTATGTTTTGCACAAAAAAATAAGGAAATCATTTAATTTCTCGAAAACCTCTGGAGATAGGTATAGGGAAGTATGATACAAAAACATTTGGAAAATGGTAGAGAAGCAAAAAATGGAATAATATATAGGGTGTCTCATCTTAAATTTCACAGTTGCTGCTACTTTTTAGTATAAGCGGCAACGCCGCAGCGCCACTATTATTTTAGATCGATAGAGCAAAATCAATTATCCATGAAACCAAATTTTCAGAATAATCTCATGTCCCGTTCTCCGTAAACGTCTAACCTACCATCCACCGTGAGTGACCCTGTATATATATATATATATATATATATATATATATATATATATATATATATATATATATATATATACACACAGGTGCAAAAAAACGCAACAATTTAATATTTGGCAAAATATGAGGTCTCATACTTTTTTCATTTTTAATTCGATTTTCAAAATTTTTTCACCACACTGTAGACTAAATTATCTATTTTAACTTGCACATTCAGTATTTTGCTAAATGCTGGCTTATTGGACAATATACGAAGTTAAGTAGAAGTTTGTTCTCAAGCCCTAATTTTAGAACATCCTGTGGACTGATTTCGTAGTCAAATTCTTTCGAAATACCAGTTTTTCTTAAGAACCATTCCTTTCCAACATTTTGTTTTTTGGTTCATGCTTTTAAGTGCACTAATTCATTTCAAAGAACAAAATGAACTTGTCATCAACGGTTTACGTTATGAAATGTAATTTTTACTTGGCCACATACAGCAATTTGTGCCACATAATACCTCGAGGAAGTAAGTGTTAACAAAATAAACTGGCCAGCATATTCGCCTGATCTCAACTCCATAGAGCATGTGTGGGACATGCTTGGTAGGCGAGTCCGAGATCGCGAAGTAGCTCCGGCTACGATAAACTAGCTTCGTTCAGTAATTCAGGAGAAATGGCAAAATACTCAAGATAATATTCATCACCTTATTGAAAGTATGAACTGACGTATGCAGGCAGTAATAAAATCTAGAGGTGATAATACAAAATATTAATCTGAATTTTTTGCAAAAAGTATGTTTCTTCAAGTTATTCAGAATACAGTTGAATTGGTTCATTTTGAAGTTGGATTTCTAAATTGAATTCAATAAATTTGCATGAACAAATTTTGCAATAATTGCTTATTATTATAACTGATATATTGTTGCTTTCTCATTGCTGGGTTCATAAATTAAACTGTCAAACTGAGATTGTGGCACAATTAGCAAAGCCATCTAGTCAAAATTTAACATTTCTTAAAATTGAGAAAACTGTTGTTTGGAGATCTTTCATCTCTCAGAAATGAACTAGTGCACTCGAAGATATGAACCAAAAAACAAAATGTTGAAGAAGAATGGTTCTTGAGAAAAACTCGTATTTTGAAAGAATTTGATCATGAAATTATTCCACAGGATGTTTTAATGATAATAATAATAAGTTTATTGTAATTGCCTTATATCTAGGCTTACAAATGGAAGGAGTTTAGCCAAGCTAATCTCCCACTAATCACCACACTAATCAAAAATTTATCAAATCTTTTCCTAGTAAGAAATAAGAAGCCTCAAGTTACGCATGAACACAACTCAACAATATTCAAATAATATACTTATTTCAATATACTTATTCTAATCCAACAAAAACTTAACTAAAACTTAAAACTTAACCAAAACCAAAACTATCCTCTCTCAACCGATTATACAATTTTTTCTTAAACGAACTTATTGAGATATCAGCCTCAAACAGAGCCTTATACTTATTTAACGTATGAGGGGCCATATAATCAAAGCAACCCTCAAATTTGGATGTTCTATGCCGAGGAACGCTGTAATTACCAGCCTGGCATATATTCACCTGATGAGCTGACCCACGCAATTCCAATCTATTGAAAATATAGTCAGGAGTTTCACTGGCAATCAATCTGGCAAGAAAACCAGCCAGTATATACTCTGCCCTCTGTGCGAATGTGATCTCTTCAAGTTTACTACGGTAGGGCGTGATATGACTTTTGTAGGGAATACAACTTACAAATCGAAGACATGAATTCTGAACTTTGGCCAGATTATATTTTTCTTTCTTTTTTAGCAATCCATAGTACACCGGACAGCAGTAATCAAATGAAGGGTAGACCAGAGATCTAACAAGTCTGAATTTAGTTGCCTCATTCAATTCATATTTAAATCTCCGTAGTCCCTTCAACCTCATATAACTGGATTTCCTTATAGATGCAACGTGATATCTAAATGACAACTCCTCGTCCATCCAAACCCCCAAATTTTTAGCACAAGTCTCCCATGCCAACCCTGCACCTCTCACTACCACATTGCAAGTCGAATCTGACCTCAACAGAAGGGATTTGTCTCCTATAAGGGGTGCTTTCTAGAGTACCAAGCTGACAACTGTACTAGTTCTTGATTCATAGTCTGAATTGTTGCCGCAAGATTGGAAGGTTTGCATGATTGATAGACTTGGATATCATCAGCATACATGTGGATACGGCTGCTAGCAAAGACATTCAAAACATCCAACGAATACAAGGCGAAGAGCAGAGGGCCCAAAATGCAGCCCTTGGGAACCCCACGAGGGACTGAGATAGACTTTGAATAACTACCATTGACCAGAACTACTTGTTTTCTTCCTCTCAAATAGCCATTGAACCATTCAAGAGCTGATGTATCAAGACCTAGCTTTCTCAACTTATACAACAAAATGGTATGATCAACCAAGTCAAACGCTTGACTTTGGTCCAACAGAACCAAAACAGTAACGAGACTGCTATCCATGGCACAACTGATGTCATTCACAACTTTTAACAGGGCTATATTAGTCGAGTAACCAGGTCTAAAGACAGACTGTATAGTTGGCAAAATTCTTTCTCTAACTATATAATTGTTCATTTGGCGCGCAACAATCTTTTCAAGCACCTTGGAGAGAATAGGTAGAATAGTGATTGGTCGCAGATCATTGAAAGAGGACGGATCACTACACTTGGGCGCAGGTCTAATAATGCCTGTTTTCCATGCACTAGGAAAACAACCATTAAGGAGCGAATAATTAAACACATGACACACCTCCGACAGACAAAAAGATAAGACCATGTTCAAGATCCCCAGACCTATGCCATCAATACCACATGCATTAGATTTTATGGTATTCAGTTCCCGCAGTATTTCCCATTCTTTAACTATATTCAAACTAAAAACACTATTTTTGGGAACACTACAAAAGTTTGGGCTACCACAAGCATTAATTCCGGACAATTTATTAATCAGATGTTCGTTAATTTTATCTGGATCACAAAGATTCTGGGGAAGCTGATGTGAAGTTTTACGATTAACCCCAAGTTTGTTCAAGAACTGCCACATATGATTTGGTTTGGTATTTGTACTTAGTTGCCTATTTACATAGGCAATCTTTTCAGACTTGAGGGCAGTTCCAATATAATTTTTTAAATCAACAAAGTATTTCCTATGAACTGCACTCTTTGTTTTTAAATATCTTCTGTGGGCTTTATTTTTTAGTTTTAGCATCAATTTAATAGTTTCAGTAACATAAGGTTTTAATTTTTTTCTTTTTTGCTGTTCTTAGGATCGATTTTCACACTAACTATCGGCGCATGTAGATCAAAGAGTTTCAGCACACAATCATTCAGAATATTCAATTTATCATCTAGGGAACAAGCGTCCCTGATACATTTCCAGGGTATCCTGCTAGCATCAAAACTAAATCTATCTTGGTCAATCAAATGAAGTTTTCTAACCCTAATCACTTTACAATCAGATTTCAAATCACAAGACAGTCCAATAGTAACCCTAACAAGTGAGTGATCCGTCAAATTGTTCATATCCACAGCACAACACTCCGATTAATTAAGTTGCTTAGTGACACAAATCAAATCCAAGAGAGTTGAAGAGGTTGCCGTGATACGCGTAGGCTCATTTACAATTTGGTGCATATTAAAGGTATGAAGCAATTCTTTAAGATCAGTAACATGCTTGGAACCAATGTCTAAGAAATTTATGTTTAAATCACCAATCAGGATAACATCATCTACATCTAAATATAAAATTTCAATTATAGTACTTAATTGAGACATAAACAAATTTACACTAGTTGCAGGTGGACGATATACTACTAAGATCCCCAAATTTACCTTGTTCAATACAATTTTCACCATAAAGAACTCAAAGTCAACGTCACATTCAGTTGAAATAACAGTGTATTTTATGTTCTTACGTAAATAAAGAGCCACACCACCACCAACACCATTCCTATCGACCCGCACAAGATTAAATGATGGAGTACAAAAATCCCTAGAGCTGTGGATTGCACTCAACCAATTCTCAGTAACAGCCACAATGGTCAAATCATTGTACTCAATAATGTCCATAAGACTGTTAAACGATTTCACAATAGACCGTATATTAACATGACCAATCTTTAGTTTCAGTTTTCTGACTTCACAATGGTAGGTTTGCCGTTCCTGTATCCTATGAATATATTCTGTTCCCCATTAGCTTTTCTGGAATCAAGTTCCAATTTAACATTCTTGAAGTAATTGCGCTGCATGGTTGTCTCGTCTGCTGAGATAATGATAGAATTATTTACATTTTTTAACTCTTTTTTCTTTCTCAATACTACGCGAACATCACTAGCAGAATCAAGCGTGATTCTCAAAGGTCTAGATACCCTAGAGATTTTTTTGCCTATACGAAAACACTTTATCTTAGAAAGATCAATGCTCGATGCAATTTTTCCAATAATGTTCACAGCCTCCTGAGAATCAGAGTTATTAGAAGATTCATTAAGATGGTACATAATAATATTAGATTCCTTTGAGCGACGCAAAGCCATCTCATCGATCACTGCATCAACATTCTGCTCCAGATTAGACTTTTTAAGCGTGTCGATGTCCCTACGCAATTCTAGAATAACCTGTCGTAATTCATTTATCGTGTTTACCAACATTTGTTGATCGAAAATATTTTTATTATCTTGTTGCAAGGCTGCATCAGCTGTTGGGGATTCCACTGACTCACAGGTAGGACAATTCCATTGTAAACCCGAGATGCTCCTTATCCACTCCGCTTTCTGTTTATCAATGTTAACACATTTGTGATGATAACGTTTTTTGCATCTAACACATGCGATACAATTACCACGGGTCGAATATACGTTCTCCCCACAGGAATTACAAATATCCGGCATTATTGCACTAAATAAATTCGAAAACAGATCAAAAGACAACTAATGGGCCAGCAAAGAGCACCATAAATCCACTACAAAACAATATAGATTTTTATACTCGCTTTTTACCCGAGAAAATGATCTTAATTTGTTAATACAGAAACACTTGTCGTACCGTTCGATACCGCTCGATATATCGATATATTAAAATTAGGGTTCAATAAAAAAACTTCTCACTAACCCTGTATAATGACTCATAAGCCAGTTTTCAACAAAAGACTTAATGTGCATGTGAAAGCTTATAATTTGATCTACAGTTTTCTGAAACAATTTTCAAAATTGAACTTAAAAAAAAACTATGAGTTCTCAAATATTATCAAATATTAACTTGTTGCATTTTTTTTGCACCTGAGTGTATATATATATATATATATATATATATATATATATATATATATATATATATATATATATATATATATATATATATATATATATATATATATATATATATATATATATATATATATATATATATATATATCTTTATATATATATATATATATATGAAATATCAAAAAAATTTCGCTATTCGTGTTCTAAAGGTCTAAAACTACTCTTTCACCTGACTGTTTACTCTCGATACGCTTCAATAGATTATTATTTAATACGACTAAGACCTGACCATTTGCATTCTTGATCTACGTGAACAGCCAAAAAAATTTCACCAGAAACTTATGGGTTAAAACCATGACGTATAGCATTTATCGTAGGACTGGTTTTCCACCGCTTCGCCCTACTCGAAGTAAGTTTCAATTTCGTTCATGATTGTATAAATTGCGCTAAATTGGTCATTTTCATGATAGCTGCTGGTATATGATTAGAAATAGTTTGATAATTTTGGATTGATAAAGCCGATATTTGATTTAACATATTGAAACATTGGTTAATAACATTAATTCATACGTTTATCAGACAAAATAAATTTTATGCATTTTTCGGTTGGTTTCGTTTTGCACTCATCATCTAAAGAAGTTGAAGTTTCACTGAAATGAGCTTCGTGCGTATTTTATCTAATGAACATCTAAATTTTCGTCTTCAACCGTTGTTCTAATAAAAAAATTTACTATTCTATATGCTTTAATCGGGCACAATTTCCAGAGATCGATAAATTAAGATACTCAAAGTGTACAAAGGACATTCAATATTCAAAAAAATATGTCAGATCCTTTTCTGAAAATAGAATTACGAATTATGTGACAGATCTCTCTGTCGTTTGCTTCGATGAGATATACCAGAGCAGTGATGTCGATTCATGTTTTCAAGCATTCGTGGATACTATTACTCTTTTGATTTACGAAAATTTTCCTGCCAAGCGCATAGTCTCCCAGAGTAAAAACTGGATAACACCAGAAGTTAAGCAGGCAAGTCTTCATTCGAAGAATTTACATTTGTTGCATTCTAGATTGAAATCTGAACAGTCTTTTGAGATTTATAGAAAATTCAAGAAATATAATAATCTACTAGTAGTAACGAAATCTAACTTTTTTGCAAATATAATCGAAAATTCGGTCAACAGAAATAAGAGTGTCTGGAGTATTGTAAACCAGGAAACTGGTAGGAAAACTGTGAGACAGAATGTCATGTGTCTTGATTTGCATGGAAGTTTATGTTCTGAGTCTCTCAAAATAGCTGCAGCCTTTGCTGAATACTTTTCTGAGATAACAACTGTAAGCCTTCAGCAATACTATGGAAATACTATATCTCTTATCTGCACAACATCTAAATTGGTGTCGCATACCTTTTACTTCTATCCAGTTACTGTGGAAGAAGTCCTAAATGTTATAAATTCGTTAAAAAACAAAAAAAGCACTGGTACTGACTGTATATTTTCAAGAATATTGAAAGTCTCTGTAGGGTACGTTGCAGGTCATCTTGCTCACCTGATAAATCAATCAATATCAACTAGCATTTTTTCATCTTCACTCAAGATGGGCATCGTTATTCCTGTACATAAACGTAATGATGTAAATGAAATAGTCAACCACAGACCAATCTCAATCCTTAGTTCTATTTCCAACGTTATTGAAAAATTGGTATTGAAGCGTATGGTAGATTATTAAGATTAAAGTTTAATATTATCACAAGTTCTCAACATGGATTCAAAACCGGATGCTCAACTGAGACGGCTGCTGTTTCATTTGTTGAAAGTACTTATAAGTGGTTGGACGATTGTCTATGTGTCACTGGTCTGTTTTTCGAACTATCGCGTGCATTCGATTGCTTGTCTATACCATTTATAATGAATAAGTTATATAATTTGGGATTCAGAGGAATCTTTTTAGAGTGGTTGCATAGCTTCCTATGTCGTCAGAGTGGGTGACTCATATTCGAGCAAATTTAGTATCGATATTGGTGTCCCTCAAGGATCTGTATTAGGGCCTCTTCTGTTCATATTATTCGTTAATGATTTACCTGAACATCTCAATTTTTATGAATTAATAAAACTGATTCTATTTGCCGATGATACATCTATCGACGTAGCATCTAGAAATATTAATGAACTCCTTTCTTGCTGCAGCAAACTGATAAGGAGCTTCATGGACTGGTGTAGTGCTAATGCGCTCATTGTCAATGTGGAAAAAACTAAGATTATTTCTTTCGGAATCAAGGACACTGTTCCATTGACCCTCCAGTTGGGAGATGTGAAAATTTCTTCTTCGGAAAAAGTTAAGTTTTTGTGTGTTCATCTCGACAGTACTTTGAGATGGTTTGAACACATTAATGTATTGAGTAAAAAGTTGAATGCATCCTATTATTATGCTATAAATAAATTAAAAGTGTGTTTGCCATCCAAGTCAATTGTAGATGTGTACTACAGTTTAGTATACAGTCATCTGTAATTCAACATCTTGTTATGGGGGGCTTCATTTGACGTAGATAGGATATTTTTAGCACAAAAAAGGATAATGCGTCTGATCTTCAATATCAGCCTACTTTCCTCCTGTAGACCGCTCTTCATCAGACATCACATTTTGACGGTCCCTTGTATTTATATATACAAATGTCTGTTGTTTATGAATCGTAATATTGGAAGTTTTATTGGATTGTCGAACTATCACAATTATTGTACGAGAAACTTTGAAACATTGTGTCTACCTCAACATAGGACAACGAAATTTGAACTCTCTCCATCTTATGAGGGCATTAAAATTTTCTTTAATTTACCAGAGGAAATCAAGAGATTGAATGAGTTAAAATTCAAAAAAACCATTAAACACATATTGATTAAAAAATCTTATTACAGTATAGCGGAATACTTTGCAAATGGCCATTTTACATAAATTGTGTTGGCCTATTTTGTAGTACCTACTAGTATATCACATTTATTTTGATCAGTTGTGTTCATTTTTCCTTTTACTAGAAACTTATTTCATTTGACCTGTCCTATACATTCTCATTTTGTAATGTCGAAGGGATTAATAAAGAATTATTATTATTATTATTATTCAGTTATAATTTCTTAGTTCTAAATAGTAGTAGAATACCAGAACAAATATAATTATACATGATCAAATCTCTGACTAAAGACAAAAAGCAATGAACAATTTGTCATTTCAGGAAGGAAGTGATATTGATCCAGTAGTACAGATCTCTAATGGCAGAGTCAGGGGCAGCATTCTAGAAACCACCAATGGTAACTCGTTTTACGCTTTTCAGGGTATTCCTTATGCAAAAGCACCAGTTGGAGATTTACGTTTCAAGGTATAATTTTTGGAATGAGGATGTTAATTTTTCTATGCTTAACTATCATCATCTGTAGTGTGTATATTTTTCAGCCACCGCAGCGTCCTGATGACTGGGAAGGAATATTAGATGATCGTAACGCCTACACAATATGCATTCAACAATCTCCTATACAACTACCGATTGAAAGTGAAGATTGTTTGTTTTTGCATGTTTATACACCAGAGGTAGGTGATATCTCCTGAATATAATCTGCATCTGAAAATTTGATACTGTTATTAGATCATCAAAATATTTTCAAGTATACTTTTGTGTGAGAATATCTTCTATTTAATCATATACCTATTTTTGACTGTCCAGAATATACGCCTACTTACCAATTGATATTTAGAAGTTGTTCGTTATGAATAACATTGGCATTTTTATCTATATTCCTATTATCGTATTATTTTTCCCCATGTTTCTCAGTTCGAATAGCTAGCTCAACTTTTGTTACGACCAGAGTAACAATGAGAATTTTTTGTCAAATTTTCTGTCGCAAAATTTGAATTCTTGTTACTTCAGTTTCAATATTTGTCAAACTTGTCCGTTATGAATATATTGAAAAATTAAATATAGATTATCTTTGAGTAGAGTATATATGAGAGTCTTGCAAAGTACCCCTTTCGAATGACCCACTTTGTATTTTCTCAGTCTGGAAGACGGGGCATTTGTCTGTAAATAAATAATAATAAGGTTTGCTAAATAATGTGAATGTGTGGGTAATTATGGGAGGGTAATAAACTGAATTGACCTTCATTCCTTTGTATTCCCGATCGTAGGAGTCGGGAAGACGGGTAGGGACTTGCCTGAAAAATGAATTGTTAGGTAAAAGTCGGAGAGATAATTAAGGCAGGTGCTCTAAGGTATAGAATGAATCCGACTAAATTTTTTTGTTTGAATATTAGATTCGTACTTGTGGTCAATCGTTATAATAATGGGGTAGACAGAGAATCTGATTTATCCAGATGTCTGAAAAACTGATGGTTCTGGTTTCTCACGATAAGGATCGAATAAAAATATGATGGAATGATGTTCTGCTTATTAAGTAGAAATTAATGACGCAGCTTAATGATTCTATATTCTCACGATGCAGGTGCGCTGATCCTGTGGGATTAATCTGGCTATATAAAGGTTGGTTTGAGTTTACACTTTCATTGTATCCCACTGAAAGTTTATCGAAATCGTCAGCAGTAGTTATGTTTTCAACATTCAACATTCAGTCCCAATCTAGAGAATTTTTTCCCAGTTCAAATTTGGAAATCAATAAAAAGTTCAAAGTGTTATTGATGAGCAGAATAACCACTAAATATGGTGAAAAAATATCATGTACAACTCAATATTTTACAGTTATTTCACCTCAGAGATTAGCAACAATACTAACCGATCAAGAACTTGCAACCAGATTGAATTTTTTCTGGCTCATGAATATTTTCAGTAAATTATCTCTCGTCTTCGACACGGGGTTATTTTCAAAATATTCATGAGCTTGAAAAAATTTCTGGAAATAATTTAACCTCTGGAGGTATTGCAAGTGCAAACTTAGAAATGTATAAAGCAGTAGGTCAGATAGATATATTCAAATCGACATAATTGCCTACACCTAACTAGGACGGTATTAACTTGAGTATTATGTGATTAGGTATATGATCGCAAACATTATGGATTCTATTTTTCAGTATTTTCATATTGGTGAACTATTATATGGACAAGTAGATAATTCATCAATTTAAAATATGTAATAGTTGAAATTTATTAATTTATGATACACTATATCCGAAATAACATGAAATCGATTATCAATGACATCGAAAACTTTTATCTTATTAATACATCATGATCTATGTAAGTAAATAGAATAATCCTATTTCCATAACAACTTTTTGGATCCCAATGTCGAACGAAAGAATATGTATCAGTTTCACTTAAGTTGGACGAATTTACACTAATTTCAAATATATTCTCATATGTTCATAATAAATAGATTCTCACTGCGATATTTTATCGAACATATAGATCAAATCTACAGGATGAACTGAAATTTCAAGTATTTGAAAACTTTGAGTATATAGTTTGAGAGAATATAATGTATGGCTGAATAAATGGATATTAAGAAAACACTAGTAAATCAGTTTTAGATTTTCTCACGTCTTGTCAAGGATTAGGTGAGCGATGTTTATTCTGAAAATCAAACGAAGTTATAACAGTGCACGGACAATAAAATATTATAATAAGGTCAAAAGATCAACTATAGCAAAACTAATATAAATAAATTTTAATGAACGATCAAAATGTATTAATAAGTCAAATCAGCTTGGACGTATCGCAAGTACTCTGAGGCACTGGCGATACCCATCTGATTGTTTACAAATAATGCGATGTGACGTCATTCAAACCATTACGTCACTTTAAAAAAATCAGAATCTCGTTTTTGTGAACGCCTTTCAGTTTCTACTGAATCATTAATATTTTTAGAGGTTTTTGGATAGCCTGATAAACAAATAAATAACGGAGGCTCCGTGGCTGAGCGGTATAGGTAACGCTATGCCGTCTTCGTTGACGGAGTTGGTGGGTTCGATTCCCACCGTGTTCCTGGGTGTTTGTATGCGTCCGGATTTAAGTGGTTCCCCTCATTCAGTTAATTGATGGCTAAATGTCTAAGTTGGCGAAGCCAAAATTGTACGGAGGTCGGGCGCGTGTGAGAGGGCGTACGTCCCACCTCTTTAAAAAAAAAAAAAAATAAATAAATAAATCTCCCATTGTCTAAATTTGAGCATAAAGTAGATTTCGCCTTACAATATTATCAGTTATACTACCGACAATAAGTTCAACCAAAATACTCTCAGGTAAATTAAAATGCAGTCTTTCAAGTTTTGCCAACTTTTCTCTACCAAATTCAGCATAAAAGTTGCAAGATTTGGAATTAAAAATAGCAGCTAATAAAAATCTATCTAACAAGTTCTATTTAGGTGAAAAACGGTCTGTTATTACCAGCTTGAACGTGGCCCAATCTTTAGTTTCAGGTCTCCAAAATTCATAACAAGTTTTAGCATCCCCTCTTAGATTTCTAGTTGCTTTCACCAATTTTTCACCGTCAGAAAAATCTTGAACTAAAACTTCAACATCTTTTATCCATTGTGCCATCATCACAAGAATCTGGGTCGGTCAAACACTGGCAATGTCATGTCATCTTTCGGTTTCACTCGATTTTCCAAAATGCATAAAATCTCTCCAAAACTACTTCACTCATTTTAGTTTTCAAAATATTTTGATATAAATCCCACTTCTGATTTTAGAGACGATAGAATGCAAGGCTGAATAAATGGATATTAAGAAAACACTAGTAAATCAGCCTTAGATTTTCTCAGGTTTTGTCAAGGATTAGCGGAGCATTAAGTAAGCCATGTATATTTCGAAATTAAACGAAGTTATAACACTGCACGACAATATAATATGACAATAAGATCACAAGATCAACTTCAGCAAAGCTAAGATAAATAAATTATAACAAATGATCAAAATGTATTAACAAGTCAAATCAGCTTAGTCGTATCGCAAGTACACTGAGGCGCTAGCGATGCCTATCTGACATGGCAGATGCATACACTTTGTTTACAAATAATACGATGTGACGTTATTCAAACCATTGCATCATTTATACTCTGAATGTTTTCTTCAATACACTATACCTACGGTGACCATGCGTCCCGAAAAAATCGGGACAGTCCCGATTTATAGAGCTTTGTCCCGGCGTCCCGAAATATAATATATTTGTCCCGATTTTTGAAGATCTGAGGAAAAAGTAGTAATTTTTGTAAGAAGTAGTAATTTTTACACATTTGTTCAGCGCATAGATCACGCACACAATAGTTCTCTAGCCGGGTTTAGGTTGGCAGAAGTGACTATGAGACTATGAGACGACGCTACTACCCCCTCCCACCACACAATCGTCTGCTACGGTCTCGTCACGTCAGGGTCAGTGTGTCTCAGTCTAGCACTCGTACTTGACATCACAGCAGTGTTATCGTTTAGTTAGCGAGTGGTTTGGTTACAGTTAAAGAGATTCAAAAGAAAAACTGTGCTGCAGGACATAATAGTGTCTTGGAAGACATTAAGAGTACAGCGTGTTCTTTTTATGACCGTTGCATTACCTATTTGGACTTTTGGAAATCAAACGTTGACAGCTTGAGACAGTTGTCTTCGATAGATTTAAAGAAAAAATTGACATGGGAGGAGTTGGAGGAAAGCTATACCATTTTCCAAAAAAGCTTACCACCCATTTCTTCTGATGATTTGTTCAACGAGTTGAGCGTGCTGAACACTCAACTGTCCGAAAATATCTTAACAGAATGGGCAACGCAGAAAAAGACAACAGAGCAAAGATGGTTGACTGTTTTTGAAAACTTGCGGAAGAATGAAATAAAAGTTCCAAACCTGAAGATGTTCTTGGAATTTGTGCTTTCTCTGCTAGGGACTAATGCTTCAGTAGAACGGGCCTTTTCGTTGATTAACAACTTTTGGACGTCCGAGAAGAGTCAAATGTCAATTGAATGCGTAAAGGCACTTTTAATAATTCAAATGAACTGTAATCTTTCATGCGTAGAAATGTATGATAAAGTAAGGAAGAACAAGACCTTGTTGAAAGCTTTGGCTTCTACAGAAAAATATGATTGGAACAAAAGCCAGCCTTCTTGTTAGACCCTTAATTACATGTAAATTTTTTTTTTCAAACAGTCTAATTTTCATAATTCTTTACCTGAGTTGTATAATAGGTACATTATATAAATATTTCAAAGTCTTGTGCAATAAAGTATAATAAATAATAATGTAAAATTGTGTTTTTGTTCGTTATTTTCCAAATTTACAAATATGTATAAACAAATATATAGGCATTGTGCAACAGTAGGTTTGTCCCGATTTTGACTGGTAAAAATATGGTCACCGTAACTATACCTGTTCAACTTCAAATTGAGAACAATCATTTTCAATTGAGAATTAAAGAAACCAAATTGAGATTAACTACTTCAAAATAAGAATATTCATTTTCACATTGACATTTAACAAAATCAAATTGGGATAAACAATATCAAAATGGAAATAATCATTTTCATAACTGAGATTGAATTCTCGCACATCACTTAGTGAAACATCATAAAGAATAAAGTATAAACTTTAAAATAAAAACACTTGGCTTATGTTTCACAATATAAAAAATATTTAGTTACTTTTATAGTATATAATACTATTTTAGTTATTCAGTCTTGATAATGAGTTCATAACTCGAAACATGTCGACTTTTCATAACTGCTAAATACAGTAACTAAATATTTTTTATATTGTGAAACATAAGCCAAGTGTTTTTATTTTAAAGTTTATACTTTATTAATCATTTTCATATTGGGAGCAATCAATTTCAAATTGAGCAGCCAGTTTTAAATAAAAAGAAATAATTATTAAATACTTTTATTTCAAAAATAATAAATATAATAATATAAATAATGAATTGATATAAAAATTAAAATGTAAAATCTACCATATTTAAGGCATCCGGTATGAAGCGTTGAATATGTGCAACATATTTCGCACAATGAGCTATGGTTATTTGTGATATTATATTTGGCCGAATTATATTTTCCAAAGGTTGAAGGTGATACTCAGTCTGCGTAATATTTATTCTATATTCAGCTTACAAAATTTCTGGCATTTGTACAGAAAGATCACTTTTTACGCCAGCTTTAAGGGCAGATCAACCATTTTCAATGGCATTCAATTGCGGTCTCTACGAAGGAAGCCTTAGTAGGTGGTGCTCGTGAATTTCTTGTTCTTGAAAGATCTCCCCCACTGATGCATGGCAAGAAGCATTGTCAACAACCAAAACCACTCCTTCTTGGTATATTTTTCGAGCATTTCTAAGGCATTGCCGCACAAATTCATTTTCCTCTGGTTTTATAAAAGCCCCCCTCTTATTTCATGGTGAATGAGACCCATAGTGCCAATACAACCTATGACATGTGAATATATACAGGTTAAAATTTGTTTAATCCATATATACAATTGGAATATGTTCGGCTTGATACTGCAGAAGTTGTTGAACGTATTCTCGCCTTTTTATTTTATTTTCTTCACAATTTGCCCTTTCCGGTTCTCTTCGAATATCTTTTAAAGTAAACAATAATCCATCTGAATGTTTTCGTACACATTCGGTGGAAACAGTAATTTGGTAATTATTAAACAATTTTATTTTCATTTCCTTCAAGGTAATCTTAGGGTTTTCTTGAATCATATTTTTCATAAATCTGTGATATTCATCCACTAATTTTACTCTTCTCTTACCGCCACGCTCTTTTTGTTCTGCAGTTTGTTGCTTCACCCATCTGTATGCGGTTGATTTTTTGAAATTTAAAGTGTTTGCCAGACCTTTCCAATCGCCACTATTATTATACAAAGCACAAATTTGACTTCTCACATTATCTGCTTCCTTTTTTCTATATAAGGCATTTTGTTGTAACAAATCATTAAATTAATTAATCTTTACACTTAAATAAGTTATTTATGTTTGAATAAGTTAATAAGTGAATTAAATTGACTTTTAAAGTAAAAGAAATATAGGTTCCATATCTGTGATCAAATCTGTGAAAATTTGAAATTGATTACTCCCAATTCGAAAATGGTTATTCTCAATTTGAGGTTGTTTATCTCAATTTGATTTTGTTAATTCTCAATTTGAAAATGTTTAGTCCTAATTGGAAGTTGTGAAGGTGTAGTGTTCATTGGAAAATAAAGTAGAACAGGAATATATGAACAACTTCCATATAATTTCATGTCATGCAAATTGTTCTATCTCATTTTCAGCTCCCAACGAAAGATCGGAATGTATCTCTTCCAGTTATTTATATTGTTCACGGAGGAGATTTCACAACTGGAACAGCCTTAATAGCCGAATGGGGTCCTCATTTGATGATGGAATATGGTGTTATTATGGTGGTAGTTCAATATCGGTTAGGATTTTTTGGTAGGTATATATGAAGAAAATTGTTTTCTAGCAATATGCAGCAACAGTAAAAGAGGGCTTAGTGTATTTTACTTTTTTTATCAATGCCAAGCTTTCGAATCCATTTAGTTCTTCATCAAGGTTACTTAAAATTGAGTTCACAATATTATACATTTCAAAACATATAATCTTGTAACTTACAGATATTAAGATCAAAGGATATGAAGTAGTAACTCAAAGAAAAATTAAATCATCAAAAATATACAAGTTGACCTTGGTCAATTCGATATACTACATAATGTGAACAAGGAAAATTCTTCAATAATTTGAGAATCCCATACGCAGTAGACATTTCATATCAGGAACTATGTATTCTCGCGACAGGATTCTGCATTTTCGATTCAAGCGGTGAATTGTTGGTTTCCTTAATGGAGGGTGCTCTGGGTTGTTATCCAGATATTGTTTCCGACCGCGATTAGTATTGGGATACAAATAGAAATTTGTTAATTCCATTCCGTAATGAAGTCATCAAAATGTAAGAGGATGCCGGATCGTCATAAATTGACTATAATGAGCAAATGCCTGAACCGAATTTAATGAAATTTGGCACTTGAAACTGGAACAATAACTCGATTAAGTTTGTCAATAGTCAAACTCGATCAAGCCGTTTCAAAATGGCCCCCGTTAAAAACTAAAAGATTTGGAACTTTTGAAAGGATAAGTTTTACTTACTCCGAAGAAAGGAAAAATGTTTATTGATTACTTCAACAACATTTTTGAGCCCTACATCTATAACTAATTAAAGAACATGGCAGGAGTTAATGTGTTCTGACACTCGCCAGTCAAGAGTAACAGGAACTCAGATAAAAGTAACATCATCTACGACACTCCCGAGAAATTTCTATGAGGTTTTTCAGGTAGATGAGAACAAAGCCCAGTTATTTCAGTGCTTGTCGGCACAGCTTACCAGTGAACATTGCGAAGGAAAGACGGTTCTGTGACCACTTGAAAAAAAATAAATTCATCATGTAACCACTCTCCCTTTTGAGATTTATTTATGCCCGAGCTAGCAGGGAGATTGGTTAAACATATATGGGTTCTAGTTTGTTCTCAGTAATAACAACAAGATAAAATGAAGGTATTTAGTATTTTCTTATTACAAAGAATGAGAATTATCTGTTCTTTTGATTTTATTTAATTTTCTATCGACGTTTTTCCTAGGTGGATTGTACTCTTGACTTCTGCCCTATCTTTGTCCCTAGTTTCTTGGTAGCTCCAGCTGTGGTTTCTTAAACTCCAGCCAAGGTTGTCTCTTAAACTCCAGCCAAGGTGAATGTTAGCTCCAGACAAGGTTATCTTTTAAACTCCAGCCAAGGTGATTTTTTAAACTCCAGCCAAGGTAAATTTTAAACTCCAGCCAAGGTGACGTCTATCAGACGCCACAGATACTTCAAAATTTTAATATATTGAATAGTCGTTCAATAGATATGGAATATAATTCTAATACTTAACGATGTTACTTCTTCAACAGTTATTTGGCAAGAGAGCGATGTTATACGTGCACGTGCAAATAAGACGCTATCTAGATATTCTCGTTATACGCAAGTCATTAATCATAGAGGAAACAAAAGTGACGTGTCGCTTGATAGCGTGAGTCACGGTACCTATTTCAGTGTAGAATTCAGTGGCGGCAGTTAGGTGGAAAATTTACACGTTACACACCCCCTTCGCCAAGGTAAAAAAAATAATTTTCCAAAAAAAAATTATTGTTTTTCTTTAACTTCAAAATTACAAAAAAAAAATTTGAAATTAAAAAGAAAATGAAGCGTACAGTCAATTAGAAATGAGAGAAAAATTAATTCGATAAAGTTATGAGAAGTTTTTATAATGCATTATCGTCAATAAAATCATGTTTGAAAACCTGTAAAAGAAAAATCAAAACGTCAAGATAAGTCATACAACAAATTTATAAAATGAGTTATTAATGAAAGGTACAAGGTAAAATAATTTAAGATAGCAAATAAAAAATAAGCCTGAGAATATCTATAACTAATACACAATATCCACAACTATACAAAATTGAAGCGAAGTCACTTACTGAAGGCTACCCTCCCAAGAGGAAGGTGGAGTGAGAGCCGTAACTGTCACTCAAATGACTTCGAAAACATGCCGAAAACGCTACTTAAAGCTCAATCATCATATTCGTAGTTGGCGCTATATTATTAAACAAATGAAAATATTAAAAATAGATTCACTTGTCAGTGTTTGTTGCCAACTAACTCAAAAAAATAAAAACAGTCTCAAAGAAAAATAACGGTTTGTTCACACATTCAAGGGTAAGTTGAGATGAAAACGAAAGAAAATAAAAGAGAACCCTACCGCAACCCGACACCAGGGTGAGACAATAGAGGGAGAGCATGATGGTTTTGAAGTTATAAAGTCTCAAAGACCACAAAACGACTTCCATCATTACTGTTGGATTTACAACAGCAACGATGTCCAATCCAAGTGATTTATGGTTCCAACTACCAAATCACAATAGTGGAACATGCACCATCCATAGAATAGAAATGCACAGGCTTCTGCTGACACTGAAGGACTACTGAGGTGTTAAAGTAGCTCTCGCTAACAGCATTGCGTGAACTAGAAACTGTACATAGTTCCCCTCGTATACTGTCCAACATCAACAAAACTCCGTGAATCACCACTCACAGGAAGACGCATCCCCAAAATCGGAATTTGTGTTTTTCCCATAAATCTAAAAATATAATTGTTGTGTTCACCATTTAAACAACCAAGACGAATATATGTATAGGAACTAAATTCCATCAAATCAAAAATAGGTGAACACAACTAAGTCAAATCCGGTAATTAATGTCACAATAGGTAATAGATAAGTCACTAATAGGTTACAAAATCTCTCTAAGTTGTTGAGTCAAAATAATTTTGCGTACACAAAAAAAATTCACAGCTTATGCCGTAACAGATTACTGCACACAAAACCAAAACGTGCTAAAAATTCGTATTGACATACAGGTAAATTTATGGTAAGATAATCATGTCAGTACATTTCAGCAAAAGGTATACTCAACAACTACATTAAGAGACAAAGGTATATTCCTATAAAGTTATTTGAAGGTAGTCAAAAGAGTTAATCAGTTCATTTAAACTTAAATTTAAACTTTTTTTTTTCAAAAACTAAAAGAAACATAAAAAGGATAGTATTCCAAGAAAAAATAAGAAATGAAAATTAGGGTCTCGATGTTATAGACTTCAAATAATGTATCCCACCCAACCAAGTATTATCTAATTGAACTGGAGATCCAACTCAACAAGATAATACGGCCTGGAATTTCAAAAAATAAATTTCCACAGGCCCAATGATACAACAGAATACTATACTAATTCCAATCAAAAAAATTTTGAACTTCTGATCATGGAATCATCGGATGTTTTGCTTAGATATTACCCTACGGTCATTTGTTCTACAGATCAATTGATAAACAAAAACTCAAGGAAGCGATATAGGTAATAGGAGAAAAGATAATAGGGCGCCAGCAAGTAGTTAACTTGCAAAGATAAAAGGAAAAATTTTAGTGTACAACACCAAAAAAACTGAATATTTAAAAGACTCATGATTCTATAAATTCCAAAGTAAATTAGCAGCTACGCACAGATTTATAATCAGATACTGCATAGTGTAAATAAACTTCAATTGATTAATAGGCAACCATATATACAAAAAAAAATATGAGTAAACTCAGAAACCTATTTCGCATATAGGTACGAAATAGTCTAAGATAAAGCTGAGGCAAAGATAAGGTACATAGATACTAAATAGTACAAAATAAAGATAAGGTAAAGATATATGTATATTAGATAGTTGCCTGTAAAATTTGGGATAAAATGTACACTAAACAAAATTTTGAAGGTAAGGGAATAGGATAATTTAAACTTAAAGGAATAATTAATCTGTAGAGTCTGCAATATCTTGTGTAATGTCATGTTTAATATGTGACACGTGGAAATTGCCAAGATTATTTCCATTCAAGTCCTCTAAGTTACAAACTAACGGAGACAAAACCTTTTTAACTATACACGGTATAAATTTTGGAGCCAACTTAGCCAAAAAATGATTGGCAGCATCTGAAAGTACAAAATTCCTCTTCCATACTCTATCACCAACGTGGAAACTAATGTTACTTCGTCGCAGGTTATAACGATTTCTCATTAATTTTTATGTGCGTGATAGATTCTTTCCTGGACATCTTCATATTAATTCTCGGTAATTTTTCTTGTAAGGTAGGATTCTAAAAGTTTTATTTCTAATAGAAATTACGTTATCAGCATTTTTCTGAAATCTGTCCATAAAAAGCACCATCAGTAGCAACATTCCTAAGAAAACATAAGTACGAAGGGAGAGAAACTGTAACTTCATGCTTAATCCAATCTTATAGCCTGAGCTATCTGGTAAATATTTTGTCCCAAGTTTTGTGGTTTTCGTGTGATAAATCGACCTAATTGCAGTAGTGATGGTTTATTCACTCGTTCAGTAGGAAATTTAATTTGTGGAAATACCAGGGCTTATAACCAAATTTTTGAAACTTTTTACTTTTTAATAGGTTTTTAAAAATCATTTAGAAGCAAATTGTACCCCGTTTTCGACTACTACTATTTGAGGTACACCACAACAAAGAAGACTTAATAATTCAATAAACTTGCAATAAAACAGCTTTTGAGGTAGCTCTCTGTAAAGGCTGAATTAAAGACAGTTGGTAAAACCCAATCAGTTACCACAACACATATTGATTTCCATTTTTTAGATCTTGGATATGGACCTAAACATGATCTGCGGATATTTTTAACTGGAATGGAAAATT
>JARQZK010002314.1:170000-172563 GCA_030704885.1 Cynegetis impunctata | reverse complement strand
ATTTCCTTTCCATTATTATTTTCTTGTTGGTAATATATTCATACATGTATATATATATATATATATATATATATATTTATATATATATATATTTTTATTTATATATATATATATATATATATATATATATATATATATATATAGGATATATATATATATATATATAGTATATATATATATATATATATATATAATATATATATATATATATATATATATATATATATATATATATATATATATATATATATATATATATATATATATATATATATATATATATATATATATATTATGATCCATATCATCGTAAAATTGACAAATATCACCTGTATAATAAATCTTTTTTTTATAGGAACAAGCCCCAGAGTAAGATACATTTCATCAACTTTTTCACCAATTATTTTTTCCACCACCAATAGATTCGCTATCAAAAGACCACAGGCCTTCGAAAAAGTAAAATCATCATCCCTCGGGAATCACAAGTTGGAAGAAGATTACTATGACGATACTGAGCAAGGTTATTTGGGACAATTGCCGAAATATACGAAAGTGGTTCTTCATTCAAATGGCATCATCGAGTGTTTAGACCAAGGAAATTTTCCTCATCCTGCGTCCTGTAAAAAATTCATCTCTTGCGCAAAAATGGAAAGAGGGAAAGTACTTGGATGGGAATATACTTGTCCGAAAAATTTGAGCTTTGATCCAATTGGTGGTATCTGTAACTGGTCGAGTGATCTTGGATGTGAAGCAAAATAATAGCAAGCATTTTATGAAAATCTAGGAATCAATTCGACAAGCATACCCAGAACTATTATTCTATTTATTATATTTTATCAACCAGCAGTGGCGTAGAAAATGATGCATAAAACGCATAAAAAACAAAAATACAGATATCGAAAAAATATAAGGTCCCAATAGTTTTTTTCAATTACACTTCTTCATCATTGTTCAAATAAACAAGCAATATTTCTAATATTAATTTTCCCACATAAACGCCACATCTTCTAAGTGCCATTGATGACTCATTCAAAAATTCCAAAGATGAAAAGTACTCGAACTAATAGAAATGTTACGATGATTTTATCACTTTTTCCATAATGCGTTTAAGCACTTTCTATTTATTTTATGTAATTCTAAAATATCATTACATAGTTTTCCAGTATTTCACTCTACACCAAATATTTCCCTATTATTGTAACATAATAAAAATATATTTATCCAAATATTTATTCATTTCATTTCCGAGATATGGCAATTCAATTTGTGTTAGTCAGTGTAGAAAATTCAAGGTTCTTTATCTGTCATTTGGATAAAAATTTAAAAAATACTGGATTAATCATTGATACAGTTACGACTTGTATCGTTTTTCGCACTATTTCAAATAGATCGTTTGTCTCCAGAGGAGAAATATATTTTACAGTAAAAGTAGAGTCTCCAGTTCACTCTACCTACGTAAAGTCAACTCTTACTGGTTATTCAGTAAAAGTTGATTATCTACGAGTTTTGAATTTAGATTAACATTTACTGAGAGTTGCCTATAGGTAGGAAAAATATACTCATACTGCCCCAAGTTAGAAAAGGTTTGCATTCTTGGTCTGTAACAGAGTGTATTAGTGATGGCAGTTTCGGAGATCCGTCCAACTTTTAATCAATTATCTGATTCTTGCCTATTTTGGATTGAAGAAACCGAATATGAACTCAGATTTCGTCAGACGATTACCCTTTTTTCAAAAAATTGAGCTAACCTATCCTAAACTAATCTTAGTAACCTAACCTTCGAGTTCAAGAAAACTCGATACTTCCATGAGATAGATGAATTTGCTTTAGAAAAAATCAATTTATTTTAAAATCATATTACTCTATTCTTTCCATTCTATTCTTTTTTCAAATCGGAGGTTAGGTTAGAATAGGTTAGCTTAGTTAAAGTAAAATGTAACCGAACGACAACATCTTAGTTCATTTTCGATTTCTGCAGTTAAAAGTAAGCAATATTAGAAAACAGCTCTGAATCAATTTTTACCAAACCACATCAGGTATAGTCAATTATTCCGAAGAAAAATTGATTTATTTATTTGAAATCAATTGTAATGCCTGGTCCTGGGTGTTAAATGATGCACAGGTTCATACTATACTTTTGGTCTTTATTTATAGCATTACTGAATATAGGCTTAGCGCTGACCGCTCGGGCAGCGTGACGAGTCTATCTCTCAGCCTTACTTACTTCCTATCTTAAATTCCCTCTGATTTATATATCAGTGTTTATCAATATATCGGCCTTGGCCTCACGTACTTGCAGAGTAAGTGTATCGTACTTGCAGGTAGTTTACAAACAATATAAAGTATAAGCTATAACATTCTTCATCTGATATGGAATACAATCGTAACATTGACCTACTGATCTACTCACCACACCTCTCGGGCTAATTGAAAGAATTTTATTGAGGTTACTCGAGAAAATTCTGTCTCGTTTAAATGTATGATACTTTAAAATTTTTCTTTCAATTTCCTATGCATGGTTTAATTACCATATCCATTCCTGGAGGTGTGCTGGAAGTAGTTA